>OX459100.1:9168193-9437130 GCA_949775045.1 Metridium senile
ATCATTATTTTCATCGTCATCATTATCATCATCATCATTCATCATTAGCATCATCATCATCATTCATCATTAGCATCATCATCATCAGTCATTAGCATCATTATTTTCATCATCATCATTATCATCATTCATCATTAGCATCATCATCATCAGTCATTAGCATCACTATTTTCATCATCATCATTAGCATCATTCATCATTAGCATCATCATCATCAGTCATTAGCATCACTATTTTCATCATCATCATTAGCATCATTCATCATTCATCATTAGCATCATTATTTTCATCATCATCATTATCATCATCATCATTCATCATTAGCATCATCATCATCAGTCATCATTAGCATCATCATCATCAGTCATCATTAGCATTATTATTTTAATCATCATTGTCATCATCATTATATCATCATTGTCGTCATCATCACCATTATTATCCTCGTTATCACGTCATCATAATCATCATTATATACAATTATAACAATAATAATAATCAGCAGCAGCATCAAAGTTGTTACTTACATGTGAGTGCCGCCAACAGTACCTGCACAGTCAGTACATGTGGAGTTATCTCCTCCGCATTTACCACATGCGTCCAGTCCACTGGTGAATGGTTTGCCTGACATTCCTCCAACACAAACTTCACAATTATTGATCCTGTAAACAACAATATGCAAAAATGATTTTAAATGTTAAACTAATTGTGGACTGCTAATTGCACGTTGTCAGCACTTCGACCGTCTCCCTTGGGTTATAGTGTCACCTGAACATATACATAATGTACATAATAACTTATACATAATAATTAAGGAGCAAGGATGGCACAGTTAGTTAGTGCGCGGCGTTCTGTGCGAGATGTCCCGAGTTCGATTCCCAGTGACCTCGCATCCTTGTTTCAACTTCTCTTTTTTTCATGTAGCTTTAAGTAGCTTTAAATACCCGTAAAACGGAGCACTGATGGAGAGAGGGAAGTAAAATGAGTGCACCGTCGGCTCTCTGGAAGATTAGCTTCGGCTGAAGGGACTTCCGACGTAAAATACTATTCTTTACTTTTAACAACATCCCTGGGATATTCACGGTATGTCACGAGAAAACATTATATAACTATTTTATCTCACATCATCACACACACAAAAGAGAACCCGCAATGTCTCATGGGAAAATTTAGTTGAATACCGCCGAATATACAACGGCTTTCAAGCATTCTGATTGGCTGTATTTTATATGATATGGGATCAGTTGTGTTACCAAGCTTTTCCCATGCATGTTCCTGTACAATCCTTTCCAACTCGGCGAAGAGAGCAAATCGTCTTGCATACATCTTTGAACGATTCATTGCAGTATTTACGGCAGTTATCGTTAAGTTCCATTGGATTTTTTCTTTTGGTTGTTCCTCCGTAACAAACACCACAAACTAAAAAACAAAAATTGCGTTACGTAAAATTAGACGGATGTCTACGCAAATACTGTATTCTCCCGTAAGAATCATCAGTGTTACGTAAGTACCTACGCAAAAATGGGACTTAATTTGGGCGTTACAGAGTTGGATGTGACGTCTACATATCATGCTTAGCAAAGATGGACGTTCTAGGTAGACATGGGCGCTATACAAAGATAAATTAATGTGTACATCAACTGTGTTACGTACAGTTAAAAGTCGTGTAGAATTGGGCAAGGCATCTGCGTTAGCTATATACGTATATGTTGCGTATAGTCTACGTGGAACAAAGCTGGAAATGATGTCAATATGAGCGACAGTGCATAAAGCTTTTTGCGACATTTGCTTGAGGCTTAGGTGTGAATGTTGCGTATAGTCTACGTGGAACAAAGCTAGAAATGATGTCAATATGAGCGACAGTGCATAAAGCTTTTTGCGACATTTGCTTGAGGCTTAGGTGTGAATGTTGCGTATAGTCTACGTGGAACAAAGCTAGAAATGATGTCAATATGAGCGACAGTGCATAAAGCTTTTTGCGACATTTGCTTGAGGCTTAGGTGTGAATGTTGCGTATAGTCTACGTGGAACAAAGCTGGAAATGATGTCAATAGGAGCGACGGTGCATAAAGCTTTTTGCGACATTTGCTTGAGGCTTAGGTGTGAATGTTGCGTATAGTCTATGTGGAACAAAGCTGGAAATGATGTCAATAGGAGCGATTAGTGCATTAACCTGTTTGCGACATTTGCTTGAGACTTAGGTGTATATGTTTCGTATAGACTACGTGGAATAAAGCTGGAAATGATGTCAATATGAGCGATAGTATACATAAAGTTGTTTGCAACATTTGCTTGAGTCTTATGTGTCTATGTTGCGTATTAATTATCCACGTACGTAGATCTTGTCTACTTCCGTAGTATGTTTCGTACGGTTAGACGTACTAATGGCTGTCAATGCTTACCACTCATTTTAGCTGTAGAGTTATATTGCCCATCACAGCCGACACAGTCATCATCACCATCGCACTTGCCACACCTATCAACCGTTGTATTGTCCAGTATACCACTACAGCCAAGACGACTAACCATCATTAGGGACTGGGTACTAGAAATATTTCTGTCCTGTTTTGGATAGCTATCGAGACTCACGCACTTACCACTGGTTCGTCCATCACGTACCTGGAAAACATGACGATATTGGAAGACTCAGAAGTGTAAAGACTTTGAAAACTACATAATTTATAGGTTTGAAAAGCCGATAGAATGTCATGAAGTACATGCAAAAAAAGGTTCTTAATGAGAATAACTCGGATAACTTTATCCACCCTTCGTACAACCGGCCCCAGTAGTACATTAATTTGTTTCGCTTCGTTTCAATGCCACTATTCATGAACACAGATTGAAGTAACGTATCCACAGAAGCCACAGTGGTAAATGTTTGCATATTGCTTATTCTAACAAATAGTCCCCTTCACAGTTTCCTGCGCCATCTTAAAAGGTAGCCAGTCCTTTGCATTGAAGCGAGACGAACGTTGAACTTGCAATGATAGAGACACTGTAATTCATTATCACTAATACCATGTCGCACTGAACGTTTTCATTGTAGTTTCTTCCCAGGGTCAATCAAACTATTCAACACAGAACTTAAGGTGACTGGCTACTTTAGGAAATAATGTTAAACTTTTCTTTAAACTACGATTTATTAATGTGAAATGTAATGCTGATTACAAATATGAAAAGAAAAATGGGGTGTCCCGAGGTTGTTTTCGAGATAATCAGCATTTAATGGAAGCCCACGCGCGAGATTTTGAAGAAACACTTGCGAAAACGGAAGCGATATGAAAAAAATCACAACTCATAAGAAATTAGTTTTTTCCTATACTATATCAAGCACAAATGCCGGGTAATGAATCATACTAAAATACAATATGGATAGTATTGAATAAAAGACAATGAAATACCTTGATCTGTCATATTTTGTCCTTTCAGTGCTTTCAAAACTCGCATGAAGTCGGACAAAAAATCCTACGAAAATCGATTTTTTTGTACGTTAGAAAAATTAACTTTTTGAAAAACTTTGATATAGCGTAGATTTTATTAGGTTCTTTCAACTAAAAATAAAGAAAGTATAGAGTCCCGTGCAAAATTCGAGGGTTTTGCCTTGTTGAAGCTCAAAACGTGTATCGTCCTTTAATAAAATTTTGTATTTTTTTTCAGCGGTTTTTGTGTGCGCGCACATCGTGGGCTCGAATCGAACGTTTAAAAGCGTTCAAAAGTAGCCAGTCACCTTAATAAAGTTTTTAAAACTTTAGATTGTTATATAAGAGTTAAGATATTAACTATATTTAGTCTATATAGTTTTTATAGTTTTCATATTTTATATTTGTAATATTATGTCAATAAACCACCATTATTATTATTATTATTATTGTTGTTGTTGTTGTTGTTGTTATTATTATTATTATATTATTATTATTATTATTGTTATTATTATTATTTTTATTATTATTATTATTATTATTATTATTATTATTATTATTATTATATTATTATTATTATTATTATTATTATTATTATTATTATTATTATTATTATTATTATTATTATTATTATTATTATTATTATTATTATTATTATTATATTATTACTGAATAATTGTCTGGCAAGGTGTTAATAGGTCTATCATTGCAAGTTCGTCTTGCTTTGATGCAAAGGCCCGGCTACCTTTCAAGATGGCGCAGGTGAAGGGGAATATTACAATGCATACCTTTCTAGCAAACACCACAAGGTGCGTGTTAAAACTGTCCCATTGCTTTGACTTTGCAATTGGTTCAAACTTCAACCGATCCAGTGGGTTAAGAATGATCATACCCTTACAATCCTTCGAAAGTACATCAAGAGATTGCCAGACTTTACCGGTCGAGGTTTTTACTTTCCATTTACCGATATTCGCTGCTCGTAATCCTGGTGAGTTGGCTTTGATGGCCAGACCTAAAGAATCACCATCATGGTCTTCGGCATATGATAGTTTCAAGAAAGCTGTCTTCCGGTCACCATCATCGAGCAGACTGATAAGTTCTTTTGGCTCTGCGTCTGAAGATGGAAACAAAGCGATCACTTAATGAAAAATAACTTGATGATGTCTTTTATAGGATACGATTGGGGAAATGTACGATAACTATTGTCGAATGCGTCGGCGTTTCTAAGGACAACACTTGGAGTAAAATGTATGATAACGGGTGGTTAAACTAGTGTGGACTGCGTCAGTGTTTCTAAGGAAACAATTGCAGTAAAAGTGTGCGATAACTAGTGGTTAAACTGCATCAGTGTTTTTAAGTAAACAGTTGCAGTAAAAATGTGCGATAACTAGCAGTTAAACTAAAGAAAGAATTGGAGCATCAACGAAAAGTAACAGGCACAAAATGAAATAGTGTATCATTATCGTCATAACGATCTTCACCATCGTCATCATTATCATCTTCATCATTATCACCATCATCATCATAATCATCAGCAAAAGCATCATAATCAACAAGGCTTCCATCATCCTTATCATCATTTTCATCATCATCATCATCGTAATCATCATCATTCATCATTTTCATCATCATCATCATCAGCAAAAGCATCATAATCAACAAGGCTTCCATCATCCCCATGATCATTTTCATCGTCATCGTCATCATCATCATTATCATCATCATAACCATCAGCAAAAGCATCATAATCAACAAGGTCTCCATCATCATCATTATCAGCAGCAGTATCACTAACATTTTTCAAGTATTTTCATACACTTAGCCTACGTCTTTATGTCATGACTAAGTAACTGTTGACAATCCTTACCCTTGCTCATAAGCTCGCGAAGTTTGCGAAGTTTCTTAGCATCCGAATTCTTTAGGATTTTATTCACAACAAATGACTTTGATCTGAGGACTGTCTTTAGACCAACACCAAGCTTGTGGATCTCATCATCAGTTGAGGGGACAGGCGAGAAGACGATGTTGTTACTGCTCATGACAGGACGATCGACTACTGCTGACACGTGGACTTTGAGTTCCACGGACGCATTGCCAAATTGGCAGTTGGTTGCGCTGTGTAGGTTTTGACAAGGAGACCGAAGCTGAGAAGAGATAGAAAGGATTTTATAAGTATTGTTATAAATATTATTACCAAAAAGCTAATCGCTTTAAACGTTATCGTCATATTCGTGATAATGATTATCACATCATAGCCATCATTATTCTGACTTGCTATCATCTATTTTCATCTCTACAACCGCCATCATCATCATCATCATCATCATCATCATCATCATCACCATCATCATCATCATGATCATCATCACCATATCACCATCATCATCATCTTCTACTTCTTCATAAACATCATCATTATCATCGATCATTTACAGCACCGTCATCATCCTCATGTTCTTCTTCTTCATTATCTTCTTCATTATAATCGATCATCACCATCACCACTATCATCACCACCACTATCATCACCACCACTATCACCATCACCACTATCATCATGATCACCATGACCACTATCATCACTATCATCACTATCACCATGACCACTATCACCATGACCACTATCACCATGACCACTATTATCATGATCACCATGACCACTATCATCATGATCACTATCATCACTACCACTATCACCATGACCACTATCATCATCACCACTATCACCACCACCACCACTATCATCACCACCACTATCACCATCACCACTATCATCATGATCACCATGACCACTATCATCATGACCACTATCATCACCACCACTATCATGATCACCATCACCACCACTATCATCATGATCACTATCATCACCACCACTATCACCATGACCACTATCATCATCACCACTATCACCACTATCACCATCACTACTATCATCATCACCACTATCACCACTATCACCATGACCACTATCATCACCACCACTATCACCATCACCACTATCATCATCACCACTATCACCACTATCACCATGACCACTATCATCACCACCACTATCACCATCACCACTATCATCATCATGATCACCATCACCACTATCATCATGATCACTATCATCATCAACACTATCATCATCACCACTATCATCATCATCATCATACCATGTGTAACTCTAATACAACGTCACGTACCTTTGCCATCAATGATTCAAGGTTTTTTTTAAACCAATCTTCAAACTTTCTTATTTTCATGTAAGATAGAATCTTCTGTTTGAGTAGTTCTCCGATATTCTTCATGATGTCAATAGCGTATTTTGCTCTTTGCTCGAGGTTCTTCAGTAAGGAAGGAAGGTTTACAGGCTGTTTTTTTTCTTGATGAAATTTAAACGCCTTGTACACAGCGTCTTGGGTGCGTTGGCCAACATGGTCTAGAGCCTGTGTGAAGAGAAAACCATCTATAAAGTTTGTTGATGGAAATCTTATATCACTCCAAGATATAAAGACAGCATTTATCAGGAGTACAACGGTGTTATTCTGGTTTATTGGAGACAATTACTGATTACATGGTCTAGAGCCTGCATATGTGACGAGAAAACCATGTATAAAGTTTGTTGAGGGAAATGTTATATCACTCCAAGACGTAAAGACAGCGTTTATACAACGGTGTTATCAGTCTGATTTATTGGAGACAGTCACCGATTATTTCAAGTTGAAAAAGTGATAGAATAACTTTTAAAGAATTGAAAAAGGCGTTCGGTGTATAAGTGAAATACAGCTGATACTTTTCTTGATGTGTCTAACTTTTAAAGAGTTACAGCTCAACTTATTGGTGATATCTGAGAAAAAAAGACTATTCTTACCCATTTTATCATTTTTTGAGCGTCTGGATGTAGGTCTTTGAGACCAGGTGGATCCAGGAGTTTTTTCATGCTGGCTGCAACAACTTGCACTGCAGCGTCACCGAAGGCATTAGGCTGGAGAACCATCCTGATAACCGCCCCAGCGGGGAGGGGGTAGGGGTGTTTCCTGCTGGGCAGTCTGTCATCATCAAACAGTAGAGGCTTCCAGTATCTTTGGTGAACGTTTAATTTGAATTCGATCTTACTCACTGTTGGGAGATAGCATGTTGTATTAGTATTGTGTAGTATTGTTTAGTAGTGTGTAGTAGTGTGGATAGAGGTATACACCTATTTCAATAATCGTTGTCGCGGCCGCAGCTTTACACTCCACACTCTGAAGCCTGCAAAGCATGTCGGTAATATGAACATAATTTTCAATTGATTACTCGTTCAATAAAAGAAATGTATATTTCATCGTCTACCACTGCAACAACTTGTTATAGTCCAACACGTACAATCAAAATATGCTATAAAAATCGACTACAAGTCCATTTTTATCGAGGATATACCGACATCCTTTGCAGGCTTCAGAGTGTGAACCTTAGTCTGGTTGCGACAACGATTTTTGAAATAGGTATATAATACAATAGAAAGGTTACCGTAGGTGATGGGTGATTAAATACAGCCCTTTCCACACTAGAAGACGGATAAGTCGTTCGTTAATTTGTCCGTCTAGTAACAATTCAACAAAATCAGACGAAGTTTTCGCCTCAAGTTATGTTTGTCTAGTTTTCACACCAGCCGACTAGTTTTTCACTGCTTTCTATCGATGTTTGATGGGTGATTAAATACAGCCCTTTCCACACTAGAAGACGGATAAGTCGTTCGTTAATTTGTCCGTCTAGTAACAATTCAACAAAATCAGACGAAGTTTTCGCCTCAAGTTATGTTTGTCTAGTTTTCACACCAGCCGACTAGTTTTTCACTGCTTTCTATCGATGTTTGATGAAATATTACCGCGCGCGCATCTGACTTTTCGTATCAAAGATATGCCTATTGTTCTGTTGCAATCTCAACCTGTTAAAAAGAAAAAAATCTCGCGTGCTAATCAAAGTATTTTGTTACTTCTCACCTACAATACCATATATGGTAATGGCATTGTTTTCAAGATTGCATACGGTATTTCTGATACGTTCCGATCAAAAATAAAAATGTGTCCAGCTCTGGTCTGTGGTTATTAAGACAACCTGTACCACTTATATTGTTTACTTATTTTTACTGAACTTATTTTATTGTCAAGGTGCAAACAAGATTCAAGTCACAGTTCGTGGGCAAAAACAAAAAAATTGTCCCGAAAGCCTCAACTTGAAACCATTGTTCAAAAACTGTCTCAAGACATACCTTTTAAAGGAAGCGTTTTATTCAATATAATTTATATAGCTATTTCTTTCTTTTTGTAAATACTAATACTAATACTCTATTTTTACCCATTGCTTTCTATTTAATTCGATGGATTTAAATCCAATATAACTTGTTATATATATGCCTTTTATCTATTTTAAACCATTTTATACATTAGTTTTATTTTATTCATTTATATTTGTTTATGCGCCGATGAAAATGTATATTGATATATGGTGCTTTATAAGTTAATAAATTATTATTATCATTATTATTATTGTTTAAAATCATTTGAATATAACTATGGTAACAGCTATACTTACCAATTCTTTTGTCAGGTATCTTCACAATACCAACCGCTGGACGTGATGTATCGCTGCCGCTAACAGAAGGCTTCTTTGTAACACTGAAGAACTCTTCCAACTGAAAGTAAGTACAGCGAATCATTTAACGATTTCGGTCACTTTTAGGTATCTGCTTTTTGTTTTTATCCTTTTTCATTTTTTCATTCGCGTTATATCTAAATTATTTTATACACACTTTTAAAAGTAGTAGATTATTTGGCCTTTGAAGTTATCTAAAGGCCCATTCACACCAGCAATTCGCTTTTATCACGGGCCGCTAAATTGGTTGAAACAACAGGTTTTGAATCCTTTGGCTTCCCTTTGGGTTCATTGCCCTTCCTTTCATGCTCTTTGAACGTCCCAAACAAAGGCTTTCGCTCTCCTGGGAATAAATATGGCCGCCGTGTGATAAAGGCCAATGTTTTCGCGCGATATGAGCAGGGATTGCCATGACATGTTTTTCGCAGCTTTTTCCTTGCAGCGTCGAAGATGCTCGAAATATATTTTTCTTCTTTTCTCCTATACCTCCTTGCGGTGCATGAGGCGAGAAACAACTCTCTCCACTTTGGTCTGTCCGGCTGCGATCTGTTCAGCTTCTTTCCAGTCCCGCCATCGAAATATATTTAGGCGACAGGAAATTGCAACGCGTTCCGCTTAATTTCGAGTTTATTTGATGTGTCTAATGCTGTGTTATCAACTGGCGTTGAAGTATCAGAACTTGAAAATGATCACATTTGGTTGTCATGTATCCTCCAATACACCTATCAAAGCATGCTTACCTTTTGCTCGGTTGGTTTCTGATCTTCTTGGAATTGGAGTTTACCCTTGAGCAGCTTGATCTCATAAGGAATTGGGCCAATACCAAAGGATACCTAGAACAAGATAAAAAAAGGAACAAATATGAATAACATATTTATTAATTTTTTACGTTTTGTCTCTGATTTGAAAACTTAAAAGTATCAGACGTATCAGACTGCAATTTCAGAATATTTAATAAATAACATACTTTTATTATATTAGTTTTAAATCGCCTACTTGTAAATAGTTTTTATATTTTAAAGACATTTGTAAATTTTAATCTTTTATATTTTTAGGATAGTATATTGTAAACTGTTTTGTAAATTATGTTAAGGGAGGTGGACTAGAAAGGGATAACCTCTTTCACCTTCTTTCACAATTTTTCATGTATTTATATTGTATATATTATTATTTTATTTTTTTCCGTGTACGTGTGATGAATTGTGAATAAACATTTATTATTATTATTATTATTATTATTATTATTATTATTATTATTATTATTATTATTATTATTATTACTATTATTATTATTATTATTACTATTATTATTATTATTATTATTGTTATTACTATTATTATTATTATTATTACTATTATTATTATTATTATTATTATTATTATTATTATTATTATTATTATTATTATTATTATTATTATTATTATTATTATTATTATTAACAATGGAACTAAACAACTTACAAATTCATTCATTCATTTACTCATTCAATCTTCCATATCTTTCAAGTTTCAAACTTGTATGTAATGTTTACAACATTCGCGTCCGTGTTGTATCGGCAGATACAATCACAAGCCGAAGGCGCGCGATTGTATAGCCGATACAACACGGACGCGAATGTTGTAAACGACTTAAAAAAACGTCTAGGTAAGCTCTTTCATTTTTTACTAAAATTTTCGACGTGAAATTACAAGTTAAAACTATGCAAATCAGGATATACAACACTAGTGTTGTATTAGATTTATAACACTCGTCATGTACATGGTTTCTTTTGAAAACGTCTCATTAATTATTCATGAGTTTTTTAAGATTATTAGCTATTTTTTTGTAGTTAACTGCGATAACACTAGTTAGACTTGTTATCACTAGTGCGCAATCGCAGAAGGATTATTTTTACAATGTTTCAGCACAAGGCCCTTGCAACTCTAAATTACATTAAGGTGACTGATTACTATTGAACGTTCGATTCGAGCCCACGATGAGCACGAAATAACGCAGAAAAACTGATGCAAAATGTTTATTTAGTAACACGCGGTACCGGCGTTTTGAGCTTCAATAGGGCAAAACCTTCAATTTTTGCACGGGACGTATATTTGTTATACGTTCAATTGAAAGAACCTAAAAAAATATACTTAATATCAAATTAATTTTTTTTAACGTAGAAAAAATAGATTTTTGTAGGAAGTTTTCAGTGACTTTATGCGAGTTTTGAAAGCACTGAAAAGACAAAGTATGACAGATCAAGTTATTTCTTTGTCTTTTATTCATAAACTTCCATATTGTATTGTAGAATGATTCACTAGCTGCCACGAAACTGGGCACCTAAGTTGCCGTCGAAATATTCCTTTTATTTTATCAAATTAAAAAATTCGAAGAAAATATTTACATCATCATTTAAGCTGATAAATTTGCCTTTGTATGACAAAATTTCATAGACTTATTATAGTGTGAAAAAAAAATATTTTCTTATAAATTATAATTCATTTTCCTAACATTTTCGCTGGCACAATTTTTGCTTCAAAATCTTGCGCGGAGGCATCTATTAAATGCTGATTATCTCGAAAACGAGCTCGGGACACCCCATTTTTCTTTTCATATTTTAAATCTGCATTAAATTTCGAATTATAAATGGTTTTAAAGAAAAGTTATTATTTTCAAAAGTAGCCTTGAGGAGAAATAGTAACCAGAAGAATGAAATGAACTAAGAACATCTTCATGTAGCTGCAAAGCTAACAGTGACTTTAATGACATTTCAAATACTGTTTTTGAATAGAAGCTAATATGTCTACGCATTTATAATATTTATCAAAGCTTCAATTTCGTAAAATTAAAAACTATACTTGGACCAGTATGTAGCTGCAAAGCTAACAGTGACTATTCCCCGGGGGGTACTCCTTTTGTCCAAGTGGTAGGGGTGATCGGCGTACCTTTTAGGGTTAAAATATTTCCAGTGCGTACCTTTTAGGGTCCATTTAGAGATTTGGCTCAAAAATCAGTTCTAAGGGTCGTTTTTACTCTGCTTTATTTGTATCTGAGCGTACCTTTTAGGGGTCATTTTCAAAATCTCCGCCGATCACCCCTACCACTTGGACAAAGGTAGTATCCCCCCCGGGGACTATTCTTTAATCATATTTCAAATACTGTCAGTGTTTGAATAGAAGCTAGTATCTGTACGCATTTATAATATTTATCAAAGCTTCAATTTCGTAAAATAAAGAAACTATACTTGGACCAGTAAAACCGGTTTGATAGCAATTATAAACAGGTTTCAAGCCGGAATTATTGTTCAGATCATTCCAGTATGTTGCATGGCAAATGAACAAGTTTTGCAGACGATGATGACAATACTATAAAACTGGCTAAACAGGTTATTTCGCTCTAGAAAAGCCCGTTTTAATTTTAATGTTAATATTCATTGTCACCTTGAGGTCCGTTAAGTTACTAATATCAAAAAACAGTTGTTTTGGTTTTCTAGTTTGTTCGAGAACATTTTCACCGTACAGTTCAAAGCTGAGGTGTCCCATGGCGATATGTAATTCCAAGGAGTCATTTCTATAATACAACTATTTCTAAAAGGTTGTCAAAAACCGAAAGGAATAATCGACATGCACATATTTCGAAACGAGTCCATGGCGATCATTCCAAAATCGATAGATGGAAAAGAAATATAGGCATACATTTATTTCAAAATGGTTGTCAAGACGATAGGTAATTCCAATATAGACAAACGTTTTAATACTTATAGGTATATACCGATAATTCCTTTGGAATGACCTATCGCCTTTGACAACCTGAATCCTTTTAAAACTCCTGATATATGTATGCCGCACTCAGGATTCAAATGCATTAAAGAATATCAATTATTTTTCTGTACGTAAAGATAGGTAAGCTCGTATATATATCATTAACGGTTGCGAGGAGATGTTGTCTCAATTCTTATCTTTAGCGGGTAAAAAATTATGTTTTTGTTTTTGAAGTTCAGTTCTATAAATGGACCATTACTTCATTGTGACGATATCTCAATGTTCCTATTGCAATATTTTTGTTTTGTTGCGCAGAGAAACGGAATGCGACTATTGTTGTGTTTTGTTTGCGCAGAGTAACTGGATAAGAGCACGATAAAGAATGTAAGGGAGATAAGAAAGCAAATGAAAAGACCAAAGTAAAAAAGAATCTTACAATTAAGAAATAAATAGAAAAGAAAGTCAGTTAAGGTCGAGAGAAAAGACTATAGAAAGAGATTTAAAAGAAAGGGGTCATGAAGAAGTTGTTATTGCTTTTACCGCGGGGGAAAAAAATCTAATAATAATAATAAAGAAAAGAAGAAAGGAATCGAGGAAGGAAGGAAGTATAAAAAGAAGGAATTAAAACTAAGAACATCTTTCGAGAAAAACCGCAATGTTCTTTGAATTTTCAATTATGAAAGAAATTGTCCCATTTGCTAACGTTTTCAATTCGGCTTAATTATGCTGAAGTGTGCAAGACGACAGCAATGAATAATAGATGTCTTACTATCGTTATGGAGTGTTTAACCAATAGGAAATGGTAAAAAGAAAAAAAGGTTTCTATCTTGCAATTAAACTTGTCATCTCATTGTCATATGACTTTTGAAGGTTTTTTAATCTCAACTATAAATTGAATTGCCGAGAAAAAAATTTCACCAACATCAAAAATAGAAAATTGTGTAAAAAAACCCTCATACAAAAAGAAAAAGGTTTCTATCTTGCTATTAAACTTGTCATCTCATTGTCATGTGACTTTTGAAGGTTTTTTTTTAATGTCAGCAACTTTCAATCTAATTGTCGAGAAACTATATTCAACAAAATCAAAAATAGAAAATTGTTGTAAAAAAAAACCTCATACAAAAAGAAAAAAGGTTTCTATCTTGCTATTAAACTTGTCATCTCATTGTCATGTGACTTTTGAAGTTTTTTTTTAAATGTCACCAACTTTCAATCTAATTGTCGAGAAACTATATTCACCAACATCAAAAATAGAAAAGTGTGTAAAAAAAACTCATACAAAAAGAAAAAAGGTTTCTAAAAACGCATCGAGATTTTTAGATGCGTCTAAAAACATATATTATTATTATTCTATCTTGCTATTAAACTTGTCATCCCATTGTCATGTGACTTTTGAAGGTTTTTTAAATGTCAACAACTTTCAATCTAATTGTCGAGAAACAAGATTCACCAACATAAAAAATAGAAAATTGTGTAAAAAAAACTCATACAAAAAGATGCAAGACAATATTTTATCATAAGAATACACGGGTATGAATCTATGTTGATGTTATTGGAAAAGTACCAAAAATTGTTTCAAAATTTTCAATTGCAAATTTCTTGTAGCTAGCACTAAACATGATTTTGTATTCAGTTTTTCACATAAAGTATGATTAGTGCTGCAACTACTACTACTTGAGAACTTGAAGGATAAAAACGGCAAACATTTTTAACATCTAACGACGTGTTTTGTTTGTGCTTTCCGATTTTCTAGAACTGACTACATGCATATTGATTTAAAGATGTGCTTGTTTATGTATACTTTCATGCATTTCAGCTGAATTCCTAAACTTGATTCGAAGTTTAACTTTCCACCAAATAGTGGCATATGTCAATTGTGTCGTTTTTTTTTGTTTTTTTTAAATTACCACATAATAATCTCAAATGGTTGTGATCTTAGGATCCGTTTCACAGTATTTCAAATATTATGCAGTGCGAGGAATTCAGTAGGGATTTTGATAATGACAAACAAAACTTACGTTAATCTGAAGGATGATAGCAATTCCTGCCAGGAAAACTGAAAAAAAAATATAAAGTTTTAACTTTCGATTGCATGTTCGTCAACAGTTATATTTTACAATATAAAGATACCAATCAATATTTCTAAAATAATAAATTCTACATTCTCTATCTTTGCATGCTATAGAAATACTAATATATTCTCTGGAATTACTGTCACTTTAATTACTATCTACCTAAAAAATTCTAAATTAAACACACACGCAAAAATCTTAAAAACAAGAGCTGAATTTTTGCATATATATATATATATATAGCGAAATTGCAATCAGGATTCATTCTCAACATTACATTTGCATGTTATATTATTTTACTCCACACATTAGTAATCGTTATCTCAGTATAATTTAAAAACAAAACGAAAAGCATACACATAAAAAATGTTGATAAACATAGCTCCTAAACTTTGACTATTCAGTCTGATACTTTGCTATCTTATCTCGCTACTTTTGCTGTCTTTTTTTACTTTTACTCTTTATCTTTCTATGTTTGTTGTTCTATAATAATTGCCGCTCGTTCAGTTCCACACCAACACATAAAAAAAATAATATACTTACATGAGAAGGCCATGTTTCTATGGGAAATACCCATACGAAAAGCTTCAAGAGAGCAGAATTTGCTCCTGTCTTCAGTGTTCGACTAAGATGTGGACATGTGAAATAGTTCAGTGGTAATATCTGATCGTTTCCACCTGCCTGTACTATCCCCCGTTGATACAGGACAATAAGCGAACTTGACTTACATGGTGAAACTCCTTGGCAACACCGAAATATTTAGATGTAAATTTGAAATTACTTGATTATGATTGGTTGGTTTTGCATTGGCCGTACGCCGGGATAGTTCTGATGACGTAAACGGTTTATATATAGCTACATCATTAAGGGAGATTTTGACGACTAAAATGAGCTACGGGAACTCGAAAATATGATTTGAAGATATATTTTTTGGAGACATTTTGTTCGAACAACTAGACTGAAATGAATCATGGGTATTCAAACAACTAGACCTAGGTAAATGTTTTGTAACCGAGCCTGCACATCAAGCCACAAAACTTGGTAGCATTGAGCCCGTGCATATCTGCAATGCGGTGACCACAGGAGGCCCAATCTCATATATCGAGGCGATTTATAAGGCTTTCTATGTAGGATTATTCTCAAATCTATAACTCGTTGAAAAATAAAGAAAATAAACTCAAACGTCCATGGATTGTTTGTTGTGTCTTTCTTGCTATCTGGTAGCGATTTCAGGCTGGTTGGGCTGTATTTAGCTATGTTCTCCCCCTACTACTAAGAAGAAGGCAAGGAAGGAGACCTTGGGTCGGCCAATGGACCGAGTCGCTCTCGAAAATCGCTCAAATTCTGAGACTATATCGCATTCCCTTGCCTCAATACTCCGTAACACGAAAGCCAGATAGTTACCCTTCACGATTATCAAAAAATATCCTGTAAAAGTTATCCCCTCGAGGAATAAATTTGGCGAGAATTTCAAATTACCGGCCATTTTTAATGGCTTTGTATGCGCGGCAGGAATTTCTTGTGCAGCTCGACGACCGTTACAGCGCGGACGGCCTGGACTCTAGCCAAATCTTTCCCAGCTTCCCCTCCCCTTGGTCGGCAATGACAATGGATACTTACCAATGTCGCCCTCCCCGGGGTGACTGAGTCTTGGATTTCGTCATCGAGCTGCACAAGAAATTCCTGCCGCGCATACAAATCCATTAAAAATGGCCGGTAATTTGAAATTCTCGCCAAATTTATTCCTCGAGGGGATAACTTTTACAGGATATTTTTTGATTATCGTGAAGGGTAACTATCTGGCTTTCGTGTTGCGGAGTATTGAGGCAAGGGAATGCGATATAGTCTCAGAATTTGAGCGATTTTCGAGAGCGACTCGGTCCATTGGCCGACCCAAGGTCTCCTTCCTTGCCTTCTTCTTAGTAGTAGGGGGAGAACATAGCTAAATACAGCCCAATCAGCCTGAAATCGCTACCAGATAGCAAGAAAGACACAACATACAATCCATGAACGTTTGAGTTTATTTTCTTTATTTTTCAACGAGTTATAGATTTGAGAATAATCCTACATAGAAAGCCTTATATAAATCGCCTCGATCTATGAGATTGGGCCTCCTGTGCGGTGACGTGCAAAAAGCCGTAAACAAACTTCAATCAAAAGCTCCATGTGGCGAAATGACTTTCCCCTAAAATCAGAGTAATTTTTGAAGTTTGTGGAATTAAACTTCAGAATTTGCAAGCGATAAACAAGGCAATAATTTTAGAATGGACAATTTTTTTAAATTAAAATTACAAATAGAGATTTTAGCGAACTTCTTTAATGTTATCAACATTCTTTAAAACAATCATTGAATATATAGGACTTTATGCAAATATCGTCGAATTCATTCAAGAATCTTGTAATTGTTTTAACCCGTAATTATGTTAATTTTTTCTTAACGTCTATAATGTCATGACATTGTGATGAAAACGTTCGCTTCAACAACGTCCTTCGAAGGAGTGACTGATAGAAAGAGTTCGGAAATTAAGCCCGCGTTGTACAAAAATTATATTAAGGGCAGGGGTACCTTGTACATTTCATCAAATCCGCTTTCCAGCCTCAAGTATATTAAGATTATTATGCTCTAAACTTTTAAAACTTATAAATCAGCCTCATTTCTTTTAGGTATAAAGTATTTATAGAGTTTTTCCACATTTTATGTGGTTTTAAATGGATAACAAAATTATAGAAAGCTCCCTATCCCGGTCAGGCGAGCATTAACGCACTAATATTTTCCCCTCGGGGTTACGCTAACAAGTTGTGCATGTTTACTTCGCGCTTATTGGCTATTTTCCTGTGAAGGATTTACTCTAGGCTGATATAAGTTATGGGTAAATGAATTCCGGGTATTCAAACAATTAGACTGAAATGAATTATGGGTATTCAAGCAACTCAACTGAAATGAATTATGAGTATCCGAGCAACTAGACTGAAATGAATTATGGGTATTCAAACAATTAGACTGAAAGGAATGATGGGTATTCAAGCACCTCAACTGAAATGAATTATGGGTATTCAAGGAACTAGACTGAAAGGAATTATGGGTATTCAAACAATTAGACTGAAATGAATTATGGGTATTCAAACAATTAGACTGAAATGAACTATGGATATTCAAGCAACTCAACTGAAATGAATTATGGGTATCCGAGCAACTAGACTGAAATGAATTATGGGTATTCAAACAATTAGACTGAAAGGAATGATGGGTATTCAAGCACCTCAACTGAAATGAATTATGGTTATTCGAGCAACTAGATTGAAATGAATTATGGGTATTCAAGCAACTCAACTGAAATGAATTATGGGTATTCAAACAATTAGACTGAAATGAATTATGGGTATTCAAACAATTAGACTGAAATGAATTATGGATATTCAAGCAACTCAACTGAAATGAATTATGGGTATTCGAGCAACTAGACTGAAAGGAATTATGGGTATTCAAACAATTAGACTGAAATGAATTATGGGTATTCAAACAATTAGACTGAAATGAATTATGGGTATTCAAGCAACTCAACTGAAATGAATTATGGGTATCCGAGCAACTAGACTGAAATGAATTATAGGTATTCAAACAATTAGACTGAAATGAATTATGGGTATTCAAACAATTAGACTGAAATGAATTATGGGTATTCAAACAATTAGACTGAAATGAATTATGGATATTCAAGCAACTCAACTGAAATGAATTATGGGTATTCGAGCAACTAGACTGAAATGAATTATGGGTATTCAAGCAACTCAACTGAAATAAATTATGGGTATTCAAACAATTAGACTGAAATGAATTATGGGTATTCAAACAATTAGACTGAAATGAATTATGGATATTCAAGCAACTCAACTGAAATGAATTATGGGTATTCGAGCAACTAGACTGAAATGAATTATGGGTATTCAAACAACTCAACTGAAATGAATTATGGGTATTCAAACAACTCAACTGAAATGAATTATGGGTATTCAAGCAGTTAGTCTGAAATGAATTATGGGTATTCAAGCAACTCAACTGAAATGAATTATTGGTATTCGAGCAACTAGACTGAAATGAATTATGGGTATTCAAGCAACTCAACTGAAATGAATTATGGGTATTCAAACACTTAGACTGAAATGAATTATGGGTATTCAAACAATTAGACTGAAATGAATTATGGGTATTCAAGCAACTCACTCTGAAATGAATTATGGGTATTCAAGCAACTCACTCTGAAATGAATTATGGGTATTTAACAGCTCAACTGAAATGAATTATTGGTATTCGAGCAACTAGACTGAAGAAATGAATTATGGGTATTCAAGCAACTCAACTGAAATGAATTATGGGTATTCAAACACTTAGACTGAAATGAATTATGGGTATTCAAACAATTAGACTGAAATGAATTATGGGTATTCAAGCAACTCAACTGAAATGAATTATGGGTATTCAAGCAACTCACTCTGAAATGAATTATGGGTATTTAACAGCTCAACTGAAATGAATTATGGGTATTCAAGTAACTAGGTTTAGACTGAAGTAAATTAAAGAAATCATTGTTTTTTACGTCGATATACGGGTAGTCGTTACCTAGTCTCTTGCCGGTGATTTTAGCACAAATCACTTCTCACATGTTGATTTTAGCGGAGGGAGGTAATTCTACTTTACGGCCAGCAATCTCAATACTCAGCAAATCAACAACTTTACAATGGACTCGTCAATACAGTCAAGCCTACTTGAAAGACATCAATAGTTTTGCTACTAAACTCAACCTACTTCCGAGACTAGAAGCTGAAACTATAACTACTATCAAAGAGCTTGGTATTTCAAGATTTAAACGAGGCTATCGTGGTGGAACTAAAGTGAATTATCGTAGTAAAGTTACCAAAGATTTGGATATTCCAGTACGAACTAGCTCCCGCGAGACCTTAAAACAACACCGACATGCAAATTTCTCCAACTTGATCAGCATTAAAACAGAAGTTAATTCCGTCCACGTATTCCCCAAAGGCTTCTTTTGCTCTCTGGAATGCCCGGTCTTTAAACAAAAAGACTACAGCACTATGTGATTACATAATATCTAGACGCATTGACATTATGACAATAACAGAGACATGGTTCAATGGTGATGATCGTGATAAAAGGCCTATTGCTGATATCTCTAATACTCTAGTGGACTACAATATCATCCACGAGCCAAGAACTAATAAACACGGTGGAGGCGTTGCAGCTATTGTACGTAAAGGTTTTTCTGTCACCAAGAATCCTCTGCCTAATTTAAAAGCAACCGAATGCCTTGATTTAAACGTAAAACTTGGAAACAAAGCGCTGCGACTTGTAACTATCTACAGGCCCCCTCCATCGACAAAAAATAATTTTACAACATCAATGTTCTTTGATGATTTCTCATCTCTATTGGAAGACCTTGCCACCTCTCAAGACTCTTGTCTTATTACTGGTGATTTTAATTTCCACATGGAATCTCCAAATAAAGAGAGTGATCATTTTAAAGATCTTCTCGACTCCGCTGCACTTCAACAACATATTACTTCACAAACACATATTAAAGGCCATACACTTGATCTACTCATCACAGGCCATGGCAGTATACTACCATCTATAATACTCCAGTTTCGAGATCTCTTTACTCAGTGTTAGCCTCAAAACCATGTAATATATTCTTTTGTTCAGTAACAGTCCGTGCAAATGAAAGAGATTTGTGTGCATAGAAGACAATAAAATTATATCGAAATCTCACGAGTTTTATCTAAATTTCTGCATATTTTACACACAATTGAGGCTAACACTGAGTAAAAGAGATCTCGAAACTGGAGTATTAGCACTTCTATGGCTTTACCGTCTGACCATGCAGTTATCGCTTGCAAACTGGACATTCCACGCCCTGAGAACTCTAAAATTTCCATAAAACGTCGGAATCTAAAACAAATTAACATGGAGTTATTCACCAAAGAGTTCACAGCACTCCCTCTTATCACCCATCCATCGTCTAGCCTAGAGGAATTGGTCAGTCAGTACAACACCGGCCTAACAAATCTCCTTGATTCCCACGCTCCTGTTGTGCAAAGATCCATCACTAGCAGACCTCATGCACCTTGGTACGACGACAATTTACGAACCATGAAACGTGAAAAACGACGCTTTGAAAGAAAATGGCTTTCATCTGGCCTTGAAGTTCACAAACAGATCTTTATTGAAAAGACCGTTGAATACTGCAAAGCTGTCGAGAAAACAAAACAGTCCTACTACAAGGATAAGATATCAAGATCAAATCAACGCCAGCTGTTTAAGTTCATTGATGGTCTGTTTGTACCAAAGGGTCAATCCATTCTTCCTACATTTACGTCATCCTACGATCTTGCAAACCAGTTTATAAACTTCTTCTCAGATAAGATTGACAACCTAAGAGAAGACATTGGGTACAGGGACAGCACCATGACCTGCTCAATTAATACTGAGCCGCCACACTCCTCTCTGCACGAATTTGATATGGTTTCACCCGCTATCGTGTGCATGCAGTGTAATATCAAAGTCACCATTAAAGTCATGCTCCCTCGATCCATCACCAACATCATTACTAAAAGATCTAGCTGATGACATTGCTACTCCACTGACATCTATAATCAACCTATCATTTATGACAGGGGAGTTTCCATTGTCTCTGAAACACGGCCTGGTTTATCTTCGAATCAAGAAAGAATCACTCGACCGTAACATCCTAAAGAACTATCGACCTATAACGAACTTGTCCTTCTTATCAAAGATCATTGAGCGACTTGCAGCCACCCAACTCTACAACTATCTGAACACGAACAACCTGCATTCAAAGACGCAATCAGCGTACCGCACCCACCACAGTACTGAAACAGCTGTAATCCGTGTCTACAACGATATCAACATTGCACTTGACTCGCATAAGGAAGTACTTCTAGTATTACTTGATTTATCGTCGGCTTTTGACACCATCGACCATGAGATTATGTCATCAAGGCTGAGTGTCACTTTTGGAATCTGTGGAACTGTGCTCAACTGGATACGCTCGTACTTTTAAAAACAACCGCACTCAATCTGTAGTTATTGCCAACTCTAAGTCAGAGCCATGCGCTCTGAAACATGGTGTGCCTCAAGGCTCGGTCCTCGGACCGCTGTTGTTCTCTCTTTACATCTCTCCAATTGAACACATTATAAGATCACATGGGCTCTCACCAATGTTTTATGCGGACGACACCCAGATGTATATCTCCTTTGATAGAAACGCTGCATCGTCAACTACAGAGCAACTTTCATCTTGCGCAAGGGATGTTATTCACTGGATGGAAAACAACATGTTGGTCTGCAACGCTTCAAAGACTGAAGTAGTTCATTTCCACTCGTTTTCTCTCGACTTCGTTAATATCAGAAGTGCTGATAAATGAGAGGCCTATTAAAACCAAACCTACTGTCCGTGACATTGGAGTTACACTTGACTGTACTATGCGTTTGTCAACACATGTAAATAATCTTTGCATAGCAGCTACGATGGCTTTAAAACGGATCGGAAGGATACGTCGCTACCTTGATTCCAAATGTACAGAGCAGCTTATTCATGCTTTTGTTACCTCTCGTCTCGATTACTGTAACAGTCTTCTTCTGGGACTTCCGAACAAGGAATTATCTAAAATCCAACGCATACAAAACTCCGCAGCAAGGCTTGTGACAAAAACTGAAGACGTGAACATATTTTACCAATTCTAAGGAAACTACACTGGCTGCCCATCGAAAAGCGTATTCAATTCAAGATCCTTCTAATCGTATTTAAGGCACTCCATGGCCAGTCACCGGATTATATATCTGAACTGTTGAACGTCAAAACTCATCGCCGTATTCTGCGATCTAACTTCAACGTCAGTACAATTCTCAACGTTCCTACTTTTAAAAATAAGACCTATGGTGGACGTGCTTTCCAAGTCTTTGCCCCAAAAATGTGGAATGCTCTCCCTAAAAACATTAGACATGCACATCAGTAGAACTTTATAAAAAGGAAATTAAGACATACCTATTTAATTTATAATTCAAGTACATGTAGTCAGACCATTTTATAACTTTTATTTATTTATTTTAGTTTTATATACTTCAATGTAAAGGCATTGAGACTTTTGTAATGCCTTAGTACTGCATTATTATTATTATTATTATTATTATTATTATTAATAATAATAATAATTTAACATTTATATAACGCAAATATCTATGTACATATTCAAGTGCGCTTGTATGAGAGTGAGGCAGTCACTGAGGGTGGTCACGTCCAGAAATTTGTTTACGTCCTCAGTGTTTTTATTACGTCCACCTTGTAACATAGTCAGAGTGATTTTTATCACACAGTGAAAAACCCTCGTTGCATGAGAGAGAATAACACTTCAAACCAATTCTATTCACGTGTCGCCCGAGCCGTGAATCGAACTCAGATTACAGTGGTGAAAGGCCATTGATCTCATCGCTAGGCCACCCATGCCATGTCACCAATTATGGGTACTCAAGCAACTCAACTGAAATGAGTTATTGGTATTCAAGCAACTCGAATTATAATTATATTCCATCTGAACAATTGCGACTTCTTCGCAGGCTCTTCATACTATTTCTTAACTACTTTTAGATACTGTACTATTCTTGGCTTTCACAAGACGTCATCGAAATACTAACTTTAAATTATGTGCTCCATGAAGTTGTGCTTTCGATATCGTTTACAGTTCCCATGGGCGAGTCTCCGTACCAAATATTATCGATTTACTGCCTTTAATTCAAGAGATATCGGTGAAGTAATTTAAGCCACGCAACAATTTTAGTCCTCAGAGGGACACCAACATGGCGGCGGCATACATTTTCACTGTAAACTTGACGCGCACTCAATCGCTTATATCTCGGTCAAACAATAAACTATCATCCAGAAACTTTGCAAAGATATATATATCTATCAGTTGTCTATCAGAAAATCACATTTAAGACTTAAGAGTGGTAGTCTGTAAGAATAAGACCAAATCAAGTCTTGGTTTTATGCCCTATCAACGAATCCAGAGGTTTGAGACGAAAAAACAATTTTTTGTTCAAAAGTTAGGGGGGAGGGGTACTTTTTGGTCCTAAAACGATCGTCAAATAGCGAAAATCAACGGTATGTTTGGCGATTCATATCACTACAAGCATAAAAGTTTTCAAAACATTTCAATATACCAAACAAAGTATATTATGTTTTCTATCGAAAACAGTTTTCAAATTTGAAAAAGAATTGTTTTTAAGTATCTCACAGACTCCGAAAAGAAAGGAATATGGCGGTGTTGCTGACTAACCGAAAATTTGTTTTTTTGATGGTCCAAAAATGGCCTTGGTATTATTATTCAGAAGCTGTCCGTTTTTTTGGGATAACTTCAATTATAGGTCTAAAGATTTCAAAAATAAAAAACCGGGGCAATTTTAATGCGCGGCCTCACGATCACTCTGATTGTCAGATAGTTCATCGATTTTCGATTAAAAATGCAAATTAGCCGTTGTTGGTTACTTGTGGTTTATATAATATGAATCGACTTTTTGAACAGTTTGTTCTTCCATGCAGCATACTCTTAGATTATACAAATCTCTTTACAATGAATAACATATATTTGAGAACATTTTTTGACCGAAAAACTAGCTTTCAGATTATTTGTTGGATATCGATAATTAGCATAATTAAATAAATAAATAAGTAAAGTTTATTTATATAGCGCTAAATCCACTAATTGCCCAAAGCGCTTTACATAGTTTTATAGAAAGTATTAAAATGTATAAAAATTAACTAACATAAATATAAGAAAACGAACAATATAGTGATAACATTAATAAAATAGAATAACTAATTAATATAAACAATAAAAATTTCGTAAAAAAAACACCTTACAGTCCCATAGCGAGTTTTAATAAAAAATATATAGATATATGCTATAAAAATGTAATAAAATATTGTATGTACCTACGTACCTACTGATAAAATATTAAATTATGTACTAAACATTATATGCTTCTTGAAATAAATAGGTTTTAAGTTCTTTCTTAAAAGTATTTACATTGGACACCTGTCTTATAGAAAGTGGTATGCTATTCCATAATTTTGGCGCAGCAACAGAAAACCTACGGTCTCCATATGTCTTAAGCCTTGATTTGGGAACTTGTAACAGTTCCTTATCACTATATCGAAGGGAACGTGTACACGTGCGAGAAAGTAGGAGACTGGATAAGTAACTTCGAACTAACCCATTTAACCCCTTATATACTAGCAGTAGTATCTTAAACTTAATCCTTTGTTGAATAGGCAACCAGTGTAACTTAATTAATGTAGGTGTTATATGATCATATTTCCTAGTATACGTAACAATGCGAGCAGCAGTATTCTGTACTAACTGAAGGCGGTTTAAAAGACATTTAGGCAAGCCATATAAAACAGCATTGCAGTAATCTAGTTTAGAAGTAATATAATTATGTATTAAAATTTCTGTTGTTTCACTACTTGAATATTTCCTTATCTTACTAATGTTACTGAGATGGTATTGAGTTGCACAACAAAGTTTCTTGATGTGTTCTTCGAGGCTTAAACTTTGGTCAAAAATAACCCCTAAGTTCCTTGCTGATAGAGATGGTAGAATTTCCTCGTCGCCAACTTGGACAGAATGCAGAGCAGGCCTTGGGCGATAACGAGAGCTAATGAGGAGGAGCTCAGTCTTGTCTTGGTTTAATTTCAGGCCATTATTGGTCATCCATTGGTCAATTTTTAGTACGCAATGTTCAATATCAGTCCTTGCTAGACAAAGTTCTTCATTTTTGCCCAAGTTAAAGGAAACATACAGCTGAGTATCATCAGCGTAAAAGTGGTATTGAAGATTATGTCATTTGATGATGTCAGCCACAGGTGACTTATATAGGAGGTAGAGAATTGGCCCTAGAACGGAACCCTGAGGTACACCACGTTCAAGGTTACGAGGTTCAGAGTTTGAATTGTCAATTTGAACGAACTGCGTACGAGCTGTCAAATATGAGGTGAACCATTTTAAAACAGTTCCTTTAATACCAAAGCGTTGGGACATTCTTGTCAGAAGTATAGAGTGGTTGACTGTGACAAAAGCAGCTGACAGATCTAGCATCAAAAGAACGACAGCATTGTTGTTATCCATCGCATGAAGAATATCATCATGGACGTTAACCATTGCAGTCTCAGTAGAGTGGAATGACTTATAGGCAGACTGAAACTTTTCATCAAGATTATTGGCCATCAGATATTCAGTCAATTGCAGTGCTACGCACTTTTCCACAGTCTTGGACAAGCCTGTAAGGTTGGATCAACGGTGCGTAAAAACATTGGTATTTCGGCCGAGTATTTTTATACATTTTTATCCCAAAATAACGGACAGCTTCTGCATTAAAATACCAAGGCCATTTTTGGACCATCAAAAAACATAAATTTTCGGTTAATCAGCAACACCGCCATATTCCTTTCTCATCCATGTCCAATACTGACGAACTGATTCCACCCGTGAACTGGTCTTACGACCCGTACAGTTGGTAAATCTTATTAATATGCACAGAATTGGTATTATACTACGTGGTCACCCTGTGTAACTTTTAAGATTAATTATGCGTAGAATGCGCATATCATTATCTCTTACGTTGCCAACTACAAAGTCGTTTATGGTTACCCTGTGTTATTAAAATCTCGAAGTAACACCCTTCACCATCATTACGGGTCGTGCATCTCATTATCGATTCGTACGATTCGTGAAAAAGCGCTACCTCAAAGTCGTTTATGGTTACCCTGTGTTATTACAATCTCGAGGTAACACCCCTCACCATCATTACGGGTCGTACGACTCGTACGACCCGTACGGGTCGTGTATCTCATTATCGATTCGTACGATTCGTGAAAAAGCGCTAACTTTTTAGTTAAAACACTGTTTATTACACCCGTAAATAACATCGATCATATCCAATTCACGTACAAACAACCCTCGTTATATTAACGATTCATTTAGTGTTTGCCTCGTTCTCTAAACACTCAAACCAGTACTACAACACTTACAAACATCCCTCCTAATATCAACGAAAACACTCAGACCGCTTATATCCAATTGTGTTGGCCGTTTACAAAACACTCAGAGAACTTGAACGATATACTTTGGACTTGTTAAAACACTAGTATCGATCATATCCAATTGTGTTTGGCCGTTTACAAAACACTCAGAGAACTTGAACGATATACTTTGGACTTGTTAAAACACTAGTATCGATCATATCCAATTGTGTTGGCCGTTTACAAAACGCTCAGACCGCTTGAACGATATACTTTGGACTAGTTAAAACACTAGTATCGATCATATCCAATTGTGTTTGGCCGTTTACAAAACACTCAGAGAACTTGAACGATATACTTTGGACTTGTTAAAACACTAGTATCGATCATATCCAATTGTGTTTGGCCGTTTACAAAACACTCAGAGAACTTGAACGATATACTTTGGACTAGTTAAAACACTAGTATCGATCATATCCAATTGTGTTGGCCGTTTACAAAACACTCAGAGAACTTGAACGATATACTTTGGACTAGTTAAAACACTAGTATCGATCATATCCAATTGTGTTTGGCCGTTTACAAAACACTCAGAGAACTTGAACGATATACTTTGGACTTGTTAAAACACTAGTATCGATCACCAATCGTACGACCCGTGAAATGCATTCACGGACCGTACGACCTGTACGGATCGTACGATCGGTACACTTTCTGGCCCCTTCAGCATAAGAGTGATAATGTATGCATAGTTTACCACAGGGTGACCAAGACGCACTTTCACCAATCGTACGACACAGGATGACCAAGTAAAGTTTACCAAGTTAACAAGCCCGGCATGGTTCACCGTTCGTACCATTCGTGAGTGACCATGGGGACTTTGTAGTTGCGGATCATTAATTAATGATATGTGCATTCTGTGCATATTAATAAGTTTCACCAACTGTACGGGTCGAAAGACAAGTTCACGAATCGAATCAGTTCGTCAGTATTGGACAACCCTCTCCTTTCTTTTCGGAGTCTGTGAGATACTTAAAAACAATTCTTTTTCAAATTTGAAAACTGTTTTCGATAGAAGAAATAATGTACTTTGTTAGGTATATTTAAATGGTTTGAAAACTTTTATGCTTGTAGTGATATGAATCGCTAAACATACCGTTGATTTTCGCTATTTGAGGATCGTTTTAGGACAAAAAAGTACCCCTCCCCCCTAACTTTTGAACACATTTTTTTTTTCGTCTCAAACCACTGGATTCGCTGATACGGCACCAAAACAAGTCTACATGCTGAATTTGGGGCAAATCGGTGATCCTACCTGGCCGGCCTAGGTCTGACTCTTCCAGAGTGTGGCTCTTAATTGCAAGGTTGAAAAAGAATCGAGGTGAAAGCCAAGAATACTATATATTAATGGTATTATTAACTTAATTTTCGTTAGTAATTAATAAGTAATTAATTTTCATAGTAAATTGGACAACTCTTTATAGGTTCCTCATAAGTTACTTTTTAAGTTACTTTCTTAGAATTATCATTCATTTGAAGCAATAAATGAAAAGTCGATGTTAGGAATATTTGAGGAGCATCATCCTTGTAAAGAAATGAAATGTGAATGCAATAACGAAGTTAATACAGAACTTCGTTGATTTTCATTCCTCAGTCGTTTTCCCAAAAAATTACTGATATTCCCACTCCAATTCTCTAATTATGAATGAATATATGACTGACTGACTGAATCTTATTTTCTCAATGTTATTTTATTTCTTCCAATAAAGAAATGGTTTAAAGTGAATATTTCGTTAGTAATTAACAAGAGATATCGCATCCTTTTAAAATACATGGGAAATAGAGTAGGGCCTTACTCTTTCCCGTCCCTAAGCACTCGCGGCCCCATGCACAGCCTATGGGTATCGAGGATCGATGGCGAAATCGCTTTGCTAGAGACTTCCGGAGTAATGGAAAGCTCTATACTGAGAAACTTGAAACTGAATACAAAAGTTTAAGAGAACGTATATTTCATTAACTAAAATACACACAAAATCAGGTCAGTAACTAAAGTTCATAACTAGTTTTTGAGTTAACTTGTTGATAATTTTGGGAGTGTTTAGCGGTTGACGCATGTTACCTTAATTACTTAATATTTTGCGTTAATTATCTTACGCATATTTTCACTCCCCATGTTCGATGTTCAGTCGTATGTTTCCCGATCGATCGTACGTTATCTGACCTTATTTGGACATATAATATGCCAGAACCACGTGGACCCTATTCGTATTTCCAGAACAACAACCAAACGTTTTTGTATGATAAAGCCGCTAATAAAAATCTCTAATTATGAATAAATATATGACTGACTGACTGACTGAATCTTATTTTCTCAATGTTATTTCATTATTTCGAATAAAGAAATGGTTTAATGTGAATATTTCGTTAGTAATTAACAAGAGATATAGCATCCTTTTAAAATACATGGGAAATAGAGTAGGGCCTTACTCTTTCCCGTCCCTAAGCACTCACGGTCCCATGCACAGCCTATGGGTATCGAGGATGGCGAAATCGCTTTGCTAGAGACTTCGGATTAATGGAAAGCTCTATACTGAGAAACTTGAAACTGAATACAAAAGTTTAAGAGAACATATATTTCAGTAACTAAAATACACACAAAATCAGGTCAGTAACTAAAGTTCATAACTAGTTTTTGAGTTAACTTGTTGATAATTTTGGGAGTGTTTAGCGGTTGACGCATGTTACCTTAATTACTTATTTTGCGTTAACTATCTTACGCATATTTTCACACCCCATGTTCGATGTTTTCGTATGTTTCGCGATCGATCGTATGTTATCTGACCTTATTTGGACATATAATATGCCAGAACCACGTGGACCCAATTCGTATTTCTAGAACAACAACCAAACGTTTTTGTATGATAATGCCGCTAATCAGAGAAGGTTGTCCACGCCCCGGTGGTGTTTGTGTCGAAAGACCTAACCAGTAGGGTGTAATATACAGCACATATCTCAACAACTCACTTTATTCTACCCCAACAACGATCACAAACCAAAGTATTGGTATTGCTTTGAGAATTCTGAAAGTTTTTTTAAGGCAGAAACTGTCCTATGGTAATTGGGTGCTCAGTGATAAAACATATGACGTCCAAGGTTTAATTAACATGTTAATGAACAGTTACCAATTACGTAATTCGCCCTGTACTTTACGTATTCTACTGCACCAGAAGTACTTGCCAACAGTGAAACTACCATCATAGTACTTTAGTCGTCCTATAGTTAACATCGAAAACTACTCTTCTTAGTTCTTTTTGGATACGTACGTCCACATGGAGCTTTTCGACAACAAACGCCAGCAGGAGAGGTTTTACAACACAGAACGTCAATCAGTAGTGAAACGAACGGGTGAGTGTGGTACAGTCCACTATAACTGATCAGTCACTGCCGGTTAGAGATAAGACTAACAAAATGATAAACTATTCAGAATATTCATAAAATATCCTTTCTTCCTGTTCAGTTGCCACCGGCTTTTTGTAAAAGAAACTATTCTGCTGTTTAACATTGTAAACCTATCTATTTTTGTGTTTTCTTTTGAATGGCGAGAACCAAATCAAAAAGCGTAAATATTGATCAGTTGACGGGGAGTATTATTTTTTGAAAACGCTTAAATAGCAATGAATTAGATACGAGCATTAACAGTTTCACAAGATGTAAAATCTATCTGTACTTAAAGCATGCAGTTCCGCTTAGATTTGATTGAGTCGAATCGAATATTCTTTTTACATACTTTGATGCTATTTTTTAGTTAATTTATCTCATATATTCCATGAACGCAAAAGCTATTACTGTCATCTGAAATTCTATAGAACTGACTGTCACTTTTCTACATTTTGGATTGTTGTGTCTTATTCCTTTCTGCCCTTTCTAACTATCATCAGGTTTTCTACTGTAAAAATATTCTTGTACCTACTTTCACAACGCGCGATGGTTCATGATAGATGCATGATTATCGAGAGATAATGCGGTGAGTTTCGCGACGAATAACCGCGCGCGCTTTTCTATAATCACTGATGTATTTATATACTAAAACATATAATTTATGCACTTGGATATTTTTATAGTTAAACTGTCTTGGCACTTTGTGAACTTTCGCATTTAAACGAGGATCTTTTGTATTTTTTGGAGCACGTACTCGAACTGCGTATTGATTTTTTGCGCAACACAAATACGCACAATCAGTCTAGAACCATATTCCAAGCGCGCCCGATGACGTCACGATGTGGTCGTGTGTTTAAATTACAATTATACTTACATTATTAACTATTACAATTACATTATATTATTAACTATTACTATTACAATTATACTTACATTATTAACTATTACTATTACAATTATACTTACATTATTATCTTTTACAATTACACATATTATTTACTATTATATACATGTCAGTGTCGTGTGTTTAGTTCCGTTAAAGAGTTTGGTGTTGCTCGATGCTCTGTTTGTATTATTGAGCGCCTTCCACAGTTTGGCACCTTGGTACTTTATTGACCATGAAAAGGCGAGATGTGATTGGCTCCTTTCCTTGACTGAAATGAATTATGGGTATTCAAACAACTTGACTGAAATGAATTATGGGTATTCGAGCAACTCAACTGAAATGAATTACGGGTATTCAAACAACTCGACTAAAATGAATGTTATTTCATTTCTTCAAATAAAGAAATGTATTAATGTGAATATTTCGTTAGTAATTAACAAGAGATATCACATCCTTTGAAAATACATGGGAAATATAGTAGGGCTTTAGTCTCTCCCGTCCCTAAGCACTCACGGCCCCACCGCGTATGGGTATCGAGGATGGCGAAATCGCTTTGCTAGAGACTTCCGGAGTAATGGAAAGCTCTATACTGAGAAACTTGAAACTGAATACAAAAGTTTAAGAGAACGTATATTTCAGTAACTAAAATACACACAAAATCAGGTCAGTAACTAAAGTTCATAACTAGTTTTTGAGTTAACTTGTTGATAATTTTGGGAGTGTTTAGCGGTTGACGCATGTTACCTTAATTACTTATTTTGCGTTAATTATCTTACGCATATTTTCACTCCCCATGTTCGATGTTTTCGTATGTTTCCTGATCGATCGTACGTTATCTGACCTTATTTGGACATATAATATGCCAGAACCACGTGGACCCAATTCGTATTTCTAGAACAACAACCAAACGTTTTTGTATGATAATGCCGCTAATCAGAGAAGGTTGTCCACGCCCCGGTGGTGTTTGTGTCGAAAGACCTAACCAGTAGGGTGTAATATACAGCACATATCTCAACAACTCACTTTATTCTACCCCAACAACGATCACAAACCAAAGTATTGGTATTGCTTTGAGAATTCTGAAAGGGTTTTTTAAGGCTGAGAAACTGTCCTATGGTTATTGGGTGCTAGACAAAACATATGACGTCCAAGGTTTAATTAACATGTTAATGAACAGTTACCAATGACGTAATTCGCCCTGTACTTTACGTATTCTACTGCACCAGAAGTACTTGCCAACAGTGAAACTGCCGTCATAGTACTTTAGTCGTCCTATAGTTAACATCATCGAACACCACTCTTCTTAGTTCCTTTTGGCTACATACGTCCACATGTGGAGCTTTTCGACAACAAACGCCAGCAGGAGAGGTTTTACAACACAGAACGTCAATCAGTAGTGAAACGAACGGGTGAGTGTGGTACAGTCCACTATAACTGATCAGTCACTGCCGGTTTGAGATAAGACTAACAAAATGATAAACTATTCAGGATATTCACCAACTATCCTTTCTTCCTGTTCAGTTGCCACCGGCTTTTTGTAAAAGAAACTATTCTGCTGTTTAACATTGTAAACCTATCTATTTTTGTGTTTTCTTTTGAATGGCGAGAACCAAATCAAAAAGCGTAAATATTGATCAGTTGACGGGGAGTATTATTTTTTGAAAACGCTTAAATAGCAATGAATTAGATACGAGCATTAACAGTTTCACAAGATGTAAAATCTATCTTTACTTAAAGCATGCAGTTCCGCTTAGATTTGATGGAGTCGAATCGAATATTCTTTTTACATACTTTGATGCTATTTTTTAGTTAATTTATCTCATATATTCCATGAACGCAAAAGCTATTACTGTCATCTGAAATTCTATAGAACTGACTGTCGCTTTTCTACATTTATGCACTTGGATATTTTTATAGTTAAACTGTCTTGGCACTTTGTGAACTTTCGCATTTAAACGAGGATCTTTTGTATTTTTTGGAGCACGTACTCGAACTGCGTATTGATTTTTTGCGCAACACAAATACGCACAAATAGAACCATATTCCAAGCGCGCCCGATGACGTAACGATGTGGACGTGTGTTTACGTTACAATTATACTTACATTATTAACTATTACAATTACATTACATTATATTATTTACTATTACAGTAACAATTATATTATATTATTTAGAGTACAAACACTAAAAGTGTGCAACATAAATACCACTAAATACTGCTAAATTATGCAAATTCTTTTGTTCTCTATTGTTTAATCAATTATACTTACATTATTAACTATTACAATTATACTTACATTATTAACTATTACTATTACAATTATACTTACATTATTATCTTTTACAAGTACATTATATTATTTACTATTATATACAAGTCAGTGTCGTGTGTTTAGTTCCGTTAAAGAGTTTGGTGTTGCTCAGTTTGGCACCTTGGTACCTTATTGACCATGAAAAGGCGAAATGTGATTGGCTCCTTTCCAACTGTTTAATTACATGTGTCTAATTACAGCCAACTGTCCAATTACAATGAGTTACAGATTGATTAGTGAAAAATAGAGTAGTCAACCAATGAGATTCGAGGAAATTGTTCTGATTAGCTAGGGCCTAATCAGTTCGTTGACCACTACTCCGGCGTTCTCATGTAAAACAAAAAATAGACTCATTTCACTCGGCGCTATAACCATTTATAATAAATAAGCTATATCATAATACATTGTACTTACAATCTTTGCTCTGATTGGTCGATAGCATATATTTTATTTTAGAAATCAAGCTAACTACAGATTATCGAATAGGTTATTGGCTAGCCAATAACCTATTCACTAATCTGTAGGTTGCATTGTTGACAAAAGGCGCCAAAAACAAAGACCGCTCGTGGCAAACAGAAAATTTTGTAACGCAATAAAGTTTTAGTTTGCAATCTTTTCATTGGTTAATCTTTTGTTACAATGCAAAACAATGTATTGTAAAACAATTATTGAATTCGGTTTTTGTGATATCCGAAATAATCAAGGACGAGGCAAGTGTAATCAGCCTCGGGCCTCCGTATAAACGTATTTTTTTATGAATACTAGTTTTATTTACACTATATTTTTTATTGTTCTTTGTAGCTGATCATGTTGCTAACATCAAGGTGGAGCCCTGTAGTGATGATGAAAGTGACTCCAAGACATTTTCCAATAAAGGTAGGTGCCTGTTAGAGTATCCATTGTTGTGCTGTGTGTGACGTCATGAGTTATTAGTGTCACATGAGTGAACCTCGAATGATAGTTAGTCTTATACTTAGAGAGTGTCCAGACAATAGTTATCAATAGTTAAACGTGATTTGTTGATTTGAGTTCGATTAGTATTGATTTAAGATGAATAAAGAAGTAAAACGAGTGAACACAACTTGTGTTTAATCCGCCATCTTGGATACACTACACTAGGCACAGTTATACTGTGCTGTGCTGCGACGTGATTTATTTTGCTGTAATGTAATGTGTTGTAATTTGCTTTGCATGATGCCAATGTGATGTGATGTAATGTGATGTGATGCAATGTGATGTGATGTAATGTGATATTTTGTAATGTCATGTCGTGTAATGTGTTGTTATCTGTCACCTCCTGTGCTGTGATGTGATCCGAAAGAGCTATAAGATTCAAACCCAATGACAACAATTTAACATTATCTAATATTGTATCATTTTTGCAGTCACTGCACGAGACTTCTTTACAGAGTATCAGAACCAAGAACCCCGTGAAAAGACCAATGTCAGTATCAAGGGGGGAGAATCCTCAGCTTTTGTGGTAAGTTACATGTATAATATAGTCCTTTTCACAGTTCCGTTCAGTGACCACGATTAATAGTCCCAAGTCGAGGTTCCAGTTGCTGCGCATAGCAAAACTATCATTTATAATTTATGATGTGCAGCACCTGGAACCTCGACTTGGAACTATTGTTCGTGGTCACTTAACGGAACTGTGAAAATGACTATTGACCTGATTCAGTTAACCAAACTGATCAAACTATATACGATAGCCAATAAAATTGATGATACAATTGATGTTGTTTTTGCTCATTATTAGTACCACAAATAGTTAAAACAACAAAGGCAAAAACAACGAAAATGACAGTTATGATTACGACGCAAAATAAAGCTATCAGCAATATTAAAATGATAACCACTTCCACAACACCAACACCAACACCAACAACTACGACGACGATGAAAACAACCTCGACATTTCACCAGTTAGCTCGGAGCACTAAAAGTAATCATAATTCAAAAAGGTAACTTTGTGTCTGGTTCATTCCTACAGGGTCATAACGCAAGCCCAAGCTCCTGTCCTCCTATGACAAACGATAGCAGTACCAGCAAGCACCAATATAAAGCACGTAAATCACCAGTCCCTCGAATGTCGTCTCCACGCGACAAAGGCAAAACAAGGAACGCCTGGGGTGATTGCTCTTACTCTGATCTAATCACTAAAGCAATCATGTCTTCGCCAGCAAAGAAAATGAGTTTACAGGACATATACCAGTGGATTGGTGATAATATCCCGTATTTCATGGATAAGAAAGATGGATTGACTACTTCTGGATGGAAGGTAAAAAAACAGTTTCTTACTAACAAGAGCTTTGCTTGAAAATACAAGATGGTATATTTTGGGCCATCCTGCATGATAATGTTTCATCCAATCAGAGCGACGGTTGATCAGTTTGTCCAATCAGAGCGACGGTAGCTCAGTTTGTCCAATCAGAGCGACGGTAGCTCAGTTTGTCCAATCGGAGCGACGGTAGATCAGGTGGTCCAATCAGAACTGCAGTCGATCAGTTTGTCCAATCAGAACTGTGGTCGACTAGGTTGTCCAATCAGAACTATGGTCGATCAGTTTTTCCAATCAGAACTGTGGTCGACTAGGTTGTCCAATCAGAACTACAGTCGATCAGTTTGTCCAATCAGAACTGTGGTCGATCAGTTTTTCCAATCAGAACTGTGGTCGACTAGGTTGTCCAATCAGAACTACAGTCGATCAGTTTGTCCAATCAGAACTGTGGTCGACTAGGTTTTCCAATCAGAACTGTGGTCGATCAGTTTTTCCAATCAGAACTGCAGTCGATCAGTTAGTCCAATCAGAACTGCAGTCGATCAGTTGTCCAATCAGAACTGCAGTCGATCAGTTTGTCCAATCAGAACTGTGGTCGATCAGTTAGTCCAATCAGAACTGCAGTCGATCAGTTAGTCCAATCAGAACTGCAGTCGATCAGTTGTCCAATCAGAACTGCAGTCGATCAGTTTTTCCAATCAGAACTGCAGTCGATCAGTTAGTCCAATCAGAACTGTGGTCGACTAGGTTGTCCAATCAGAACTGTGGTCGATCAGTTTTTCCAATCAGAACTGCAGTCGATCAGTTTTTCCAATCAGAACTGCAGTCGATCAGTTAGTCCAATCAGAACTGCAGTCGATCAGTTTGTCCAATCAGAACTGTGGTCGATCAGTTAGTCCAATCAGAACTGTGGTCGATCAGTTTTTCCAATCAGAACTGCAGTCGATCAGTTAGTCCAATCAGAACTGCAGTCGATCAGTTGTCCAATCAGAACTGTGGTCGATCAGTTTGTCCAATCAGAACTGTGGTCGATCAGTTAGTCCAATCAGAACTGCAGTCGATCAGTTGTCCAATCAGAACTGCAGTCGATCAGTTTGTCCAATCAGAACTGCAGTCGATCAGTTTGTCCAATCAGAACTGCAGTCGATCAGTTTGTCCAATCAGAACTGCAGTCTAAATATGTCAAACATAATTTATTGATGTACGTGTTGTTTGTCTTTCACAGAACAGCGTCCGTCATACTCTATCCATCCGTAAGAAGTTTGTCCGTTTACCTAACTATGAATTTGGTAACCTGAATTACAAGAGTCTTTGGACCGTCGACCCCGACGTCGATTCTCGTAGACAACACAAGCTAAACTATGTCTACCAAGGCAACATGGCGTTGGGTCGACCATTGGACGTACCGACATGGAAACAGCAGGTCGATTCCAGGAGCACTAGTCCATCGCCACCTAGTGTACACAACGTATTTTGTTCGTACTGTGGTCAGGTGAGCATTGAGTATACACCAAACCAGTATTATCAACAACAAGTTGACCACAGCTGAGTATGATATATAATGGTAATAGAACTGAGTGGAGTGCAATTTGATCTGAAATCATAGGAGTGATTACAAAATTGCACGATCGCGTAAGCGGGAGTGCAATTTGTTAATCACAAGTTCCCAGAATGCTGTAGCCACAAAAATGACATCTCTGTCTAGTGATTGGCTGTTTTTTTAAATGATTCAAGATTTCAAAATGATGCTATTAATGATCCAAAATAGTGCATTTAATGCTTTAATCGCACACTTTTTAGCCAATCAGATTGCAGGATTGGCTTGTGATTACAAAATGGATATGATTAGAAAAATTATGCAAACCGTAGGCTGAGGCGGATAACATCCTCTGAGGTTTGCATAATTTTTCTATCATACGAAAGCCGAATTCAATAATTGTTTTATTATTCATTCAAAATATTTTTACGGCTCCAGTTATGTATATTCAAAACGGAGCTTCGAATTCCTCAATGATAGTTTAAAACATCAATCGCCGACTAAAATCAATAATTTTTCCACCTAAACATTGTCGGAAAAATATTTCGCAGCCTTTTGTTGTTTTGTTTGTGCTATCTTTTCCTTGCAATAATATGGCTTTTTTTTTGCTCGCTAAGTGAGGGAATGTATCCTTGATTGGAGGCAGCCATTTCAAAAATTTCAAAAAGGTTGATAAAGGTTTTGTTACATGTTGATATGCAATTTTTACCACAATTTCATAATATTGTTCTACTTTTTCAATTTTTATTTTTACAACACTTGTGTGAATGTGAGTGTTATATGACGAGTGTTATAAATCCTTAATGCTGTGACCTTTTGCTGCTTGAATCCATATCATCCATAGTGCATTTCGGGTTTGGTATGCAAATAGCAGTAACATACCTTTGCCTACCTTTTTAAAATAGCTGTATGTGGTACACTGCATGGATTGAGATAATCATTTAATTTTGCGATGGTTAGTGAATTGGCTGGTCATCATTCGCAAGTGCAGAATCTATTAAAATGACAAGTAAATCAATTAACGAATATTCGATTTGTATTTAGAGCAGACCATGAAAAGCGCACAGCAAGAACGCTGCCAAGGCACGGCAAGAATTATTATCAATAAATAGCTAGATCTTATAGTTACGATTTTGATTTCCATTCCTAGTTTTATGTTTTTCAAGTGTTTTATCAGGTGTAAAAACGTGTCGAAGTCTTACATCTCAATACTTGGTTTATAATTAGTTTTAGATTAGATTGTAGTTTATAGGTGAAACATCATGTAAGTTTATGTATAAAAATGTCTGAAAATATTTTTTAGTCTCGATTCCATAGAAATAACTTGAGTATACCTTTTTGGTTTATAACATTTGCACGCACAATACTCTAGATTCACGTTATCTAGTACCGCTATACATAGTTAATAGAGGGGACTGGTTATTAAACCCGGCATCTTCAAAGGGGCAACTCTTTGTTATGATTTATGCTTGATCACGTGACTATGAGAGTGCACATCAAGTCCCAAAATGCGAATCGTAAATTTGTTGTAGTTTTGATTTGTATCGGCAAAAATCTGTTTTTTTTGTGACAAAACCAGGCTAAACGTCGATTCGGTTGTAAAAATATTCACAAATTCCAAGCAAAACACGTGAAAACACTACCACTATTGAAAACACATTTAAATTTACTCCGAATCAAGATTATCCCTGTGTCAAATTGTACAGAGGTGCTAGATAACATGAAATTGGAATATTCTTGAGTGCGTCCGTTTGTATTCGATTTCCGACTCCATTTCACTGTTTATAACTGACTGCATGTAATTAATTAAACATCTGCGTTTGTATCAGGCTATTAAAGGTAACTATTGATAATTATTGGACAGTTAATATGCGTATAGACGACTTTCATAAATGGCCGCCACTAATTATCATAATTTTTAAAATTGAAGTTCTAAGAAAAAGAAAGCTATCATATGATAGACATTCACCATAACCATAAATTGTGAAAGTTTGAGAAAAAAACGATTAAATTTGCAAGAAGCAATAAGAGTTCAAATCAGAAAAACACCAAAACGAGGCATCAAATGCCTCAGCAGAAAATTACATAGAAAACTCTACATTTTCCATTCAGCATAACTTCTTTGGTATATTTTAGCCAGAGTATCAAAACCTTCCAAACATGTCTATTTTAGGTGGTTCTTTCATATGACAGTGCTAAAATATTAAAATATCTGTTTACTTGAAAAATCATTTTCCGGTACATATTAAGGTATTTATGAAAGTGGTCTATGCTTATGCTTTATTGGAGAGAGTACCAAATCTCATTTTTGAAAACAAATCCTTATGATTGTAAGCCTTGTGGTTGCAAAGTGTACATTTTTAATCTTCTATGACTAGTTGGATAATAAAATATGCTACTTCTCTGATACGTGTACTATTATCTAATATATTGACACCTGTACTATTATCTAATATATATCTGTCCTCAATCAGAGCAGAAATTATCAGGTAAAGTATAAGCTCCACCCATTAAATGAAAGAACCATTCGTTGGCGTTATCTGCACGGGTTCTCCATCGTTGGGACAGTTCCAATTTCAGTGATATTCGTTGTGTTATTTCCTGGTCTGTTACGGCACTGTCCAGGTCTTGCAGCGTACGTAGTTTAGATGAAAGTTGTTGTGTCATCCCTTCTGGTGCACGTCCGAGGTACTGCAGTAACGCAATGTAGTTCTCAACAAACCAGGCACGTAGGCTGAGGTACCTTGAAGACACCGATAAATAGACTGGTTAGGTAAGGTATATTATATTTATCATTATCATCATCATCCCTACCATCATCATCACCACCAGCAGCATCATCATCACCATCATTAAAACCAACATTATCATTATCATCATCATCCCTACCATCATCATCACCGCCAGCATCATCATCACCACCAGCATCATCATCACCATCATTAAAACCAACATTATCATCATCATCCCTACCATCATCATCACCACCACCACCATCATCATCATCATTAAAACCAGCAATATCATCATCAATATCAATATTATCAATACCATATTCATCATCACTAACAACATCATAATTATCATTGCCAGCATGATCAATCTCTTACCTTATATGTACATCAAATACCATAGTCTGCCAGTAAGTACGTATCGTTCCTACCAGTGAAGCGTTCGTCGGGTTATGATTACATCCTCGAATAGCACTGGAAGACAATTGAAGAAATTCATACAGTAAGTACGTTGAACTATTACAACGAAACTAACTATGATAACAACAAGTCATAGTACAAACAAAAGGGTAATGGAGACTCTTTTGTGTTCGTTGTGTTATGATTGCTTCCTCGAATGGATGCACTGAAGAAAAGCCACAATCATATCCCCACAGTAATTAGTTAAAACATTGAACTTTTAAAACGAGAACTAACTATAATTACAACAACAAGCCATGCATAGTACAAACAAAAGGGAATGAAGGTTTTTTGCTGGGATGTTAAATTTTGATGAAAGTATTCTTGTACTAAACATCCTCAGTTTTCTGTTGGTGAATTAAGGAATCCTTCCTCAAAATACTAGCAACAACAAGAACAAAGATGCCCTTGAATAAAAACGTTAGTCAACAACAATATAATGACAATACAAACCGTATTCATAAAACAACTAAGGTACAAGAAAGGAAAAAAATATTTATCAACAACTTTGATAAACATGATGATGAAAATAATAAACAGTCGAACCAGTAGTGACGAAGAAATCAAGAGTGATGACAGTACATCAAATAACAACTAACCATTTGGCCATAATGACAAACCGATCAACAGGAGCACCAAGATCGTCATTTACAGCGCGAACAGTATTCAAGTTCCTGTGGTATAGAAAACAATAACAACTTTAAAATACTAGTATGCAAAATGGTGAAAATAATTCTCATCAAAAGAATGCACTTGTACAATTGTTAATAATAATTATAATAATTTTACTCCGACGAAGGGCTAAAGCTCGAAACGTCAGTAAAGTCAACATTTTTTACGGTGTTACACATTTCATTATATTACCTATCGTTTATATCAAACACAGACGCAGCCTATACTAGTTTACTCGCTAGTTTCCATTTATAATAATAATAATTTAAGCAAAATACAAAGTTTCTAAGTTTGTTGAAGCAAGACACAGTGACATGTTTCGGCAGTCCAGCTGCCATCATGGAGCGATTGTACAGTCTGAGCTGTGTATAATCATGTAACTATATTTCAATTTTTATGTTTCAACTGTGGATTACCTAAATACAAGAAGCATGGTCCTTGGGAGTTGCTTCAATATTTTTATCACTTGTTCAAAGTGTCCTTGAGCGAGCTTTGTCATGATTTCAAAATCATCTTCAGTAACTTGTGTTGTGAAGAGTCTTCCAGCACTTCCCCATGCAAACGGTCTTTGGAGAAGAATCTGAGTAAAGTTTTCATAGTCTTGAAGAAACCAACAATGGAACATGTTAATTGATCAAATAAAGCAGGTACAGTAAGGGCGGAGAAAGATGCGGAGAAGGAGTAAAAAAGGAGATGGAAATCATGCTTCCTGCACTACCCCATACAAACAGTCTTTGGAGAAGAATGTGAGTAAAGTTTTCATAGTCTTGAAGAATCTGAGCAATGGAACACGTTAATCGATCAAATAAAGCACGTACAGTAAGGGCAGAGAAAAATGCGGAGAAGGAGAAAGAAAGGAGATGAAAATTATGCTTATCATAGTACGGATGATGATGATGAAGGCGGTGGTGGTGGTGGTGGTGGTGGTGGTGGTGGTGGTGGTGGTGGTGGTGGTACGGAGTGGTGATAATGATGGTGGTGGTGGATATGATGATTGTAATGACAATGATGACGACGACTACGTCAAAAAAGGAAGTGAAGAGAAAATCACATTCTGTAATATATGGGCGATGATAAAGCCAAGGATGGAGAAGATAAGAAAAGACGAGCAACAGTTGCACAACGTACCATCAACTCCAAGTTCTTGGCTGTACAGCTTCATGTTATCTTGCTCATTCAGAATAATAGACTTCCACAGTTTACACAGATTTAGCCTATCCCTGATGGAACAACAACAAAAGTAGCTCATAAGCAGGTGAAGTGATGTTGTCTTTTGTCATCATGAAGAAAGCTACCTTTGTGCAAGCCGCTCGTACAAACCATGATCCAAAATGACAATCTCTGCTTTCTTGTCCTTTCCTTGACGAACAAAAACTACAATAACAAGAAACAGAACAACATGTTTAGTAGATAATTTTGTTATTCAAACTGATGTGAATCATTACAAATATGGAAACAGCGAAGCATTTACCGTTGGCTGCATGAGGGTCGCCATGTAGAAAGCCAGACTGGAAAATTTGTTCACCAAACGCTTTGATCATTTTGCTTGACACCTTTGAAGAAAGTTTATTTAGCATTTATTTAGAGACAAAAAACTAAGCAAGCAGGCAAGCAGGCAAGCAGGCAAGCAGGCAAGCAGGCAAGCAGGCAAGCAGGCAAGCAGGCAAGCAGGCAAGCAGGCAAGCAGGCAAGCAGGCAAGCAGGCAAGCAATGCAGCATGCAGAAAGCAAGCCTGAAAGCAATCCAGAAAGCAATCAAACAAACATACAAGCGAGAAGCAAACAGGTAGGAAGACAACACAACAAACAATAAAGAAAAAAGACAAATAATAAACAAAACAAAGAAAGAAAAGCAATACTCACATCAGCTGCATCCAAGCCAGCTTGGTGCAGTTTATCAACCTCATCAACACGACATCCTTCAATAAACTCTGTTGTCAAGACACGCTGTAAAAGGATAGGTATAAAATAATCTCATCAAGTAATCATAAACTTGACACTATTAATACTCCAGACAATACCTTGCTGGTCAACTTCCAATATATCTTAGGTACATGTACAAAACCAAGATGGGAGAGATCTTTTGCACACTGTTCACCATTTCTGCCTTCATGTTCAAAGTCTAATTCTTGCTTGAGTGTTTCCTTAATGTCCTGCATTGGATAAAGGGATATCATATGTAGTCTCAACTGATTTGTTTGTAATTCTTAATAGGACATTCAATGCAACATCTAAAAAAAAAACAAGATCACTTATGTGTGATCACCTATGCATTGCTGTATGCAGGAGCAATATCATAATTGGAATATTACACCAGTGGACACAAATGGAACAGTAATTCCGTTTTGCTTGTATTAATATATATATAAACCAATCATTTTCAACAGAGTGAATTCATCAAGGTTGAGGCATTGTCTTTAGAGAATAGTCTGCATCGATGACTTTTGTTTTTGCTGTTAATTTCCAAAGCAAACCTTTCTTGTGATTTCTTGTGCTTGACTGCTGAGATTCTTAGACAAATGACAAACATGTATATCCCCCTGTTGGACCCATGATACAATGACAAAGAAAACAGGGCAGCGGACAATGGCCCTAGTGTTCTTGTACAGCATGAACAGATTCTTTTTGATGAACGTTCTCTGAAATGGACTATACTGGAAAACAACCAGGGATGGATGGACAGCAGATCAGACGAATGATGATGAATAAGACAAACTTTCTGTGGATCTCCTAGACCACATAGGTACACCCTTAAGGGGTAACACCCAGAAAAAGGGAAAAAGAAGAAGAAGAAGAAATAACCAAGAATATTCTGGGATATTCTGGGAAATATACAGCAAGGATATTCTGGGATATTCTGTTTTTCATTTTTTTGGTATAATAGATACTAAATATTAAGTTCATTACTGACAATATTCCTGACTTACATCCAGGATCCATGAGAAAGTAAACTTGGGATGCATCCAGCTAATAATTCTTAGAAGTGTTTTCATTGTCCACAAGTCACCATCATATCTGTCTCTTAAATCAATGTATTGGACCTGCATAAAATAACAGAATAATTTAGACTAGAAATATCACTTGGAAATAGTTATAGAAATAGAAATATGACTTGAAATAATTTCTGGGTTTCTCTTCCAACTTTGAAGAGGACACCTCAATGTGTGAGGTGGGGATAGGAGGTCTGGAAATCATCAGTTTATGGGACTGTCATGTTATCAATCTCGAACCCAGAGCCTGCGTTACTCTTGGCCAGCAGTGCCGAGCAACGTATAACTCTGGGGTACCGGGATTCTCTGCTTATTGTGATTGGCCCTTGAAAATACAATAGTCAGACCGGAAACAGACGAAGTAAAAGCTCTGATTGGTCCATCATGTAAACAAATGTACATTCAAAATGTAAATTTTACGATTAATACGACGTCAACGGTTCTTTAATACTAGATAGAATAATATCGTCATTTATGGAATATATGCGAGTCGCGAAGCGACGAGAAATTGTATCGCCGCGAAGCGATGATTATCGAGTCGCGAAGCAAATTAGAATACACACAAAATACTCCTTTAAACTATTCTAAACCTTGACAATCCTCAGACCTCTGGCATCCAGTTATATATTTTAATAAAGACCACGAAAGCAAACTAATAACCGTTGGAAAACTATAAATAAATCGACGGTTAAAGCGATCTAAATTGAAGTAGATCTAGACTTTCATATCATTATATAAATCCTGATGGCCGTTAAAAAACCTTCCTAAACTTTAAATGTTTTATTAGTGAGGAAAATGTTTTGGCTTAGGAAATATTTAAAATACTACTAGGTCAACAATATTTTGAATGTCATATAACGTACTAAGTAACACAGGATGCCCAAACCAACAGATCATTATAATATTAACTAAGCATGCGCATTTCATGTTAAAACCGGAACTCCAAAATTGGAGCAGAATAATTCCGTTTCCCCAGAGTTAAACGTTGCTCGGCACTGCTGGCCAAGAGTAACGCAGGCTCTGGGTTCGAGATTGTCATGTTATTGGAATTTTTGAAGCAACTGAAAAGCAAACAAGATGAGGGGGATTGGAAGACAGGGTAAATGGGTACATATTAAATGATAGGTAATATAATGAAATTTGTAACACCGTAAAAACAGTTGACATAACTTTACTGACGTTTTGAGCTTTAGCCCTTCGTCAGAGGAAAACGATGAGCTAAAGCTCGAAACGTCAGTAAAGCTAAGTGAAACATTTTTTTTACGGTGTTACAAATTTCATTCTATTATCTATCGTTTATATCAAACACCAACGCACCCTATACCAGTTTACTCGCTAGTTTCCATGGATAAATTATAGATTACCTTAACTGCTAGTTTAGTGCCATCATGACTGACAGCCCTGTGAACCTGCGCAAGACTTGCAGCTGCTAATGGATTGTCGTCAAACTCTGCAAACAGCTCAGAGGCTTTTTTACCAAAATCTTCTAGAAATAATTGTTCTACTTCATTGAGTTGTCTCCTTAAGGCCTACAGAATGAGATAAATATTGATGAATGGATATGACATGAAAGTATGAGATCATTATAATAATAATAAATGTCATCATAATCATCACTTTCATTATCATAGTTGTTATCCTCAGTACCACCTTGATCATCATCATCATCATCACCATTATCATCATAATTAATGTTATGATCATCATCATCATCACCACCATTACAAGACTGCATTATCATAATCATCATAATCATCACCATCACTTTATCATCATCATCACCACCATTACAAGACTGCATTATCATAATCATCATAATCATCAGGATCATCACCATCACTTTATCATCATCATTAACATTATTATCATAATTTCCTCATCATCATTAGTATCATCATCACCATTATCATCATAATTAATGTTATGATCATCATCATCATCACCACTATTACAAGACTGCATTATCATAATCATCATAATCATCAGGATCATCACCATCACTTTATCATCATCATTAACATTATTATCATAATTTCCTCATCATCATTAGTATCATCATCACCATTATCATCATAATTAATGTTATGATCATCATCATCATCACCACCATTACAAGACTGCATTATCATAATCATCATAATCATCACCATCACTTTATCATCATCATCACCACCATTACAAGACTGCATTATCATAATCATCATAATCATCAGGATCATCACCATCACTTTATCATCATCATTAACATTATTATCATAATTTCCTCATCATCATTAGTATCATCATCACCATTATCATCATAATTAATGTTATGATCATCATCATCATCACCACCATTACAAGACTGCATTATCATAATCATCATAATCATCACCATCACTTTATCATCATCATCACCACCATTACAAGACTGCATTATCATAATCATCATAATCATCAGGATCATCACCATCACTTTATCATCATCATTAACATTATTATCATAATTTCCTCATCATCATTAGTATCATCATCATCACCATTATCATCATAATTAATGTTATGATCATCATCATCATCACCACTATTACAAGACTGCATTATCATAATCATCATAATCATCAGGATCATCACCATCACTTTATCATCATCATTAACATTATTATCATAATTTCCTCATCATCATTAGTATCATCATCACCATTATCATCATAATTAATGTTATGATCATCATCATCATCACCACCATTACAAGACTGCATTATCATAATCATCATAATCATCACCATCACTTTATCATCATCATCACCACCATTACAAGACTGCATTATCATAATCATCATAATCATCAGGATCATCACCATCACTTTATCATCATCATTAACATTATTATCATAATTTCCTCATCATCATTAGTATCATCATCACCATTATCATCATAATTAATGTTATGATCATCATCATCATCACCACTATTACAAGACTGCATTATCATAATCATCATAATCATCAGGATCATCACCATCACTTTATCATCATCATTAACATTATTATCATAATCCTCATCATTAGTATCATCATGACACCATCATCATCATTAGTATCATCATCACCATTATCATCATTAGGATCTTCATTGCCATTATCATAATAATCATTATCATCATCATTAGTATCATCATCACCATTATCATCATAATCACCATCACCATTATATCACCATCACCATTAATTATCATCATCATCATTAGTATCATCATCACCATTATCATCATTAGGATCTTCATTGCCATTATCATAATAATCATTATCATCATCATTAGTATCATCATCACCATTATCATCATAATCACCATCACCATTATATCACCATCACCATTAATTATCATCATCATCATTAGTATCATCATCACCATTATCATCATAATCACCATCACCATTATATCACCATCACCATTAATTATCATCATCATCATTAGGATCATCATCACCATTATCATCATAATCACCATCACCATTATATCACCATCACCATTAATTATCATCATCATCATTAGTATCATCATCACCATTAATTATCATAATCACCATCACCATTATATCACCATCACCATTAATTATCATCATCATCATTAGGATCATCATCACCATTAATTATCATCATAATCATAATCATCATTAGGATCATCACCACCATTATCATGCATCATAACCATTATATCATGATGGCCACTATACTGATTGATGCATACCTGGTCCCTAAGAACCTGTAAAGTGTCTATGTACTGCTTGGGTAAGATGTGGTTAAAACATGCTAAACCTTGTCCAAGTTTAACATAAAGACCACCATTCAGAATAGCACCTACAACTATACGGTCTGCTGCTCTCTGATGACACTCATTGGTGGCTTCTTTATATAGTTCACTATCCTGTACAATATATTAATATCATCATGATCATTTTCACCATCATTTATAAAATATTTAATACAAATCACACGCTCTGATTGGTTGAGACGCGTTCTCTATAACTCAACAGTGCATGGAACATCTATTGGTTTGATTTTAACAACTGAATATTTTATAAAAGAAATAGAAAACCTTCTGCTATGCGTCATGCTTCTCTTAACACTTCTCCTGTCTTCTTAAAATTCCTGTGTGCTCTATAACTTGATAGAGACACACCATCATCACCATTATTACCATCACCATCATCATCAATCATCATTGCCATAATCACCATCAATCATCATCGCCATAATGACCATCAATAAATCTAGTATCTTACAGGGTCTAGTCCTCTAAGTGCCCACCAGTAATCTACTGATATTGACAAACCAATATAGAATGATCTGAAAGACAAACAGTATATTATCATTGAATAACGCAGGATAAAACGAGTGTTTGCACCACGAAGAGCAAACTGAAAATCAACAGCACTAATTCCCTAGGGGGGTACTCCATTTGTCGGTAGGGGTGATTGGCGGAGGTTTTGAAAATAACCCCTAAAAGGTACGCACAGATACAAATAAAGCAGAGTAAAAATGACCGTTACAACTGATTTTTGAGCCAAAACTCTAAAAGGACCCTAAAAGGTAAGCACAGAAAATATTTTAACCCTAAAAGGTACGTCGATCACCCCTACCACTTGGATAAAGGGAGTCCCCCCCCTTATTCATAGTAATAGGGGGGTTCGAATCCCATTTCCCAGTTTATATTTGGACCAAATCCCAGTCAAAAATCACATAATCCCATCAGTTTTGCTTAAGTTTTCAATCCCATTCTCATTTTCTATTGTTCTTTTATTTGTAAATCCCAGTCCCAGTGCCAGTCCCAAATGCTAACATTTATTCATGCTTGTAGCTTTTTGATAAAACAATTTACAGTTCAAATATGCATACATAAAATAACAATATCAACACACAATACTCAGTTACACTGCAATGTGACTCCACATACCTAAAGAATCGACCGATCCCCTCAATTTGCACTCTAATTTTTCTCCTGTTCGTATGATCCCATGGTTGAGCCGTGTATACAGTATATCCTAACCCAGCTGATAGACAAGCAGTTAAACCAGTCCATAAATAAACACGATGTTTTGATTTTCCTACGCCGACATTTTGAGTCGATGTCATCCATCTTGTATTACCACGATTTGGTCCGATTCTTGACCATTGCTTACAGTAAGTGTGCCTTAAGTATCTTGTGCTATTTAAATGTGACAGGCTAGAAAATCGACTAAAATTCATAATCTTTTTACATGGAAATACTAAGTATACATTTTTTCATTTTTGAAAACAAGAGTTGTAGATTCCAGGCCTCGCAGTACACAGGCAACCCAAGAAAAGAAATCTGATCGGTCTTTAGTCCTCGAACTGTGTCGCGTCGCGTAGCTTGCAAGTAAAAATGTCTTCAAACATCAATCATTTGAAGGTAAAGACGTTGTACATATATTTTAACACTCCTGAAGCATTCTTTGACCTCCTGAATTCGTTTAGATGATATTTCTGTTGAAATTGAGAAGAAAATACTGAGAGCTGTCCGTGCATGATCAGGCGATCGTAGAAAAATAAACTTATGCTTTGATTGGATATATTGTACTGATTTACCTAATTAAAGTGTTCAAAAAGTTTGTTTTTGTTGTATATATTGTTTTATATATTTTTAAATTCACTGGTGCGATATTTTTAACAATTCATTAGGGGGTGGTGGTGGTGGTGAAGTCTGTGCTTTAATTTTGTACTAGAGGGGGGATATATATATAGCAAACAGATCAGAATTAATCATTACAATTATTGTCATCATCATGACCATCGCCATCATTACCATTACAATCATTGTCATCATCGTGACCATCGCCATCATTACCATTACAATCATTGTCATCATCGTGACCATCGCCATCATTACCATTACAATCATTGTCATCATTGTGACCATCGCCATCATTACCATTACAATCATTGTCATCATCATCATTATTACAATATCCATCACCACCATCATTATATTTATCACAATCATGATCACCATTGTTATTGTTATCACAATCATCATCACCATATCATCATCACCATCATTAAGATCACAATCATCATCATCATCATCATCACCATCATCATCAAGATCATTATCACCATCATGAAGATCACAATCATCACTATCATCATTATCATCACCATCGTTATCGTTATCACAATCATCATCACCATATCATCATCACCATCATCAAGATCACAATCATCATCATCATCATCACCATCATTTTTGTTATCACAATCATCAAGATCACAATCATCACAATCATCAAGATCACAATCATCATCATCATCATCATCACCATCATTTTTGTTATCACAATCAACAAGATCACAATCATCATCATCATCATCACAATCATCAAGATCACCATCAAGATCACCATCATCATCATCATCATCACAATCATCAAGATCACAATCATCATCATCATCATCATCATCACAATTATCATCACCATCATTATCATCATCAGCATTATTGTTATCACAATCATCATCATCACCATCTTAATCATTATAAAGATCACAATCATCATCATCATCATCATCATCACCATCATAATCATCATAAAGATCACAATCATCATCATCATCATCATCATCACCATCATAATCATCATTATAAAGATCACAACCGTCATCATCATCATCATAATCATCATTATAAAGATCACAATCGTCATCATCACCATCATAATCATCATCATCAAGATCACAATCATGATCATGATCATCGTTATTGTTATTACAATCGTCATCATCACCATCATCATTGTTGTGATAAGTAATTGTTTTCTGTTTAATCACAGTGCAACAGCAAAGTTCTCACTGGTGATCACGATGATCAAAAGAGCTGGGTCAAAAAGGTAGGAATAATATCACACAACAACTGCAACAATACAAAACTAGCATGAGGGAGCCGAAGTAAGGGTTTGTGGTATGTGGTATCATGTTATTTTTGATGCAGTTTTGCTGGGTTTCTCCATTTATATTAGCACTTTCTTTTAATTTCTGGGTGCATTGAATGCCCCCCAATTTTTTTTCTATATGATAAAAAAAATTAACAATCTGCAGATCCTCTCACTTCCGACTGATTTATATATATATTATTATGATTTATTGTGATTGCTGAGTTTTAGTCCAGGTAACTTGTTGCCCTTGTTTTGTGGTTTTATTCAGTTTTTTGTGCAGTTATTTGATTGTTTTGAACCCCCTCTTCTAGCATGCAAACAGCGAATATGTTATGGAACACAACTGCAGTCTAACTGTTTTGTATTTCTCTCTCTTTCTCTCTCTCTTTCAGATAGGTGCAAGAGCACACCTTAGGGCCATAGGTTATAAGGTAGGTAACAGCTGCAGATTAATGCTTGATTTGCCATAGGAACAAAGACAAAGCCCATGAAATGCATAAACAATTGATTATCACAAATGACTCAGCGTTAAGCAGGGAGCCTTGTCTAGCCTCCGTTGCAGTATACGTCTTATGGAGTTCGAGGGAAGCGAACACCATAAGACGTCTGCAATGGAGGCTAAGCCTTGTCTTGTTCCTAATTAATTTGTATGTGGCAAATCAAGCATATCTCGGAAGTCAACTCTTAATGACTACCTTGAATATTTATTAAATGTGCCTTCTTTCTCCAATCAATTGTACTTTTGTTACTTTTATGATCTTCTAGTTCACTCCACCAACCTACTTATAAAGTACCGGTAGTATAATTTACAGCATTGAGAAAAGCTTGGTCATTTAATTTTGCAGGATGAAGACTTTGCTAAGCCAATCATCACCATTGCTTGCTCTTACAGCAATATTCTGCCATGTAACTTCCACTTCAGGTAGGCAGGCTAAGTTATCTTTTTAGGCTGTTAACTCCAGGTTAATAGACATCTTAAACAAGATCTATGTATTAAGACAATATGCAAGACCCTGTCAAGATCTAGGCGCGATCTTACAAGATGTGTCCCTCAATTTGCAAGAACTTGTATAAACTTTCAAGTTTCTGCTAGGATTAATACAGTGGTACCTCTATTAAGAGGTCACCCTCGGGACGTATAGAATAGGTATAGGAATAGCGTTGGGACTTTTTATTGTGGCTGCCTAAAAGAGGGTGACCACTGAATAGAGGTATAGAATAGGTATAGGAATAGATTTGGGACTTTTTATTGTGGGCACCTAATAGAGGTATAGAATAGGTATAGGAATAGATTTGGGACTTTTTTATTGTGGCCGCCTAATAGAGAGTGACCACCTAATGGGTGACTGCTTAATAGAGGTACCACTGTATTTAATAAAAACTCTTCCCAAGATCATTCCAAGAAATCTACTTGCCAAGTGGTAAGTAAGATCTTGGATGATCTTACAAAATGCTCAACCTGGGAATTATTAAACTTGATTCTTGATACACGATTGTTTTGACAAATAGAGATCTGGCAGATCATGTTGTCAAGGTTATAGAGTCCCTTGGAGGTAAGATTAACATTTAATTTACATTATGAAATTTTACCTTAGTTGACACTACCATTGAAGATCAATGTTTGCACATCTTCCCCAGTTAATTTGGTCTTTGATTTCATTTATGGTTTTATTCACTCACTGACTCTTTCATCCATCCATCCATCCATCCATTTATTCATTTATTTGTTTATTCCTTCATCATATTTATATATCCATCCATCCAAAACATAAATTCTCCTCCCTTCCTTCCTTCCTTCCTTCCTTCCTTCCTTCCTTCCTTCCTTCCTTCCTTCCTTCCTTCCTTCCTTCCTTCCTTCCTTCCTTCCTTCCTTCCTTCCTTCCTTCCTTCCTTCCTTCCTTCTTTCCTTCCTTCCTTCATTGATTCATTCATCTATTTGTTGCTTCATCCATCCATCCAAAATTTCATTCATATATTTATCCATCCATTCATTCCTCCATTCATTCCTCCATTCATTCATTACTTCACTTTCCACACATTGATGAGTATATCTATCTGCTGTCAGGCAAAGCATGTCTCAGCTATACTCCTGTCATAAGTGATGCTGAAACAATGGTATGTATGGACAGAGAGAGAGAGAGATAGACACACAAACAGATAGACAGACATACAGAATTGGCAGACAGATAGACAAACAGAATAGGCAGAAAGACATACAAACAGAATAGGCAGACAGACAGACAGAATAGGCAGACAGGCGCAAAAAAAACTGACAGACAACATAGACATGGAAAGACAGTCAGATCAATAACCAGAAAACCAGATTGAAAAACAGAATATGAAGGATAGAACGAGAAAAAAATTAATTGATTGATTGATTGATGACTTGAGGTTAGACTGACATTTAACAAGCTGACTGATGTACATAAGATTCTTATCATCTTTGGTGTATATATACTGCAGGGCACAGATGGTATGAAGTACTCTTTGATATCAAGAGACTGGATTGCTGACTGTGTTGAAATCATGCACTGTGGGTATACAGGGGTAAGATTGCATTAATGACTTGTTGTAACTGTGACTGCACCAACTATAGTTATCACCTGTCAAATAACACTGTGGGTATACAGGGGTAAGATTGCATTAATGACTTGTTGTAACTGTGACTGCACCAACTATAGTTATCACCTGTCAAATAACACTGTGGGTATACAGGGGTAAGATTGCATTAATGACTTGTTGTAACTGTGACTGCACCAACAGTTATCACCTGTCAAATAACACTGTGGGTATACAGGGGTAAGATTGCATTAATGACTTGTTGTAACTATGACTGCACCAACAGTTATCACCTGTCAAATACACCCTTTCTGAGAAATAAAAATGGAAACAAGCGAGTAAAAGTCTAGTATAGGCTGCGTCAGTGTTTGATAAAAACAATACGGTGTTCAATTTACGGTGTTACAATTGAATTTCATTAGAATACCTTTCTGAGAAAGTTGGTCCCATGTGAAAAGCTTACAAGCTAGTGGCACAAAGGATCATGAATCAGTTCAGAAACTAAATGTGCATTTAGCATGCCTTTCTTGTCGTCTAATTTGACCATGTACTATTTAAAAAATGAGCAGCAGTGTTTTATCAAGTATAAAATCCCAAGGGCAAAGCCCAAGGGATTTTATAACTGATAAAACACGTGCTGCAAGTTTTTTGAATGACTTAAAAAAACTCATTAGTAATTAAATTCTTGACCATTTTGTCCAATATCGATGAAACAAAAGGAAACGGAAGGTTGTTTGCATTTGGGAATTGATCTAAAGTAACAATAGAGGAATGCTAACCCATTTGAATGCTAATGAACTTGATGGCATTTCGTTGCAAACTTTTCATTGATTGCCTAAGTAGCATAATGGCTTAAAGCGCGGATACAACCAAGCAAAAGGTCTCGGTTCGATTCCTGGCATTGGCACTCAAAGACTTTTTTTCAACAAAAATGTAAAAGTAAATTATTTCTAAGTCTGATGTTTACTCGTCAGTAGAGATGGGGGAGGGGAGGGTAATATCTGAATTATGGACATGAAGCATTATATAATGACACATGTGCCATTATATAATGCTTCATGTTCATTTGCATTCCATTGTTCTTCTATTCTACACTATAATCCCTCCGCATTTCAAACGTAGATTATGCGACATTCAAGGCTTTCCTTGTGACCAGAGAGGAGCATCGGATTGGACAAAATGGTCATGAATTATTAATGAGTTTTTTAAATCTTTTTAAAGCAATGTGGCCATGAAATCCCTACATTCTAGTAAAGTATATACCTATTTCAAAAATTGTTGTTGCAATCAAAGCTACAGTCCACACTCTGAAGCCTGCAAAGGATGTTGGTATTTAATTCTTCCCTTTTTATCGATTTATTCATAGAATATTTTGGTTATAAGTGTTTGTGATATATGAACATAACAAGTTTTGCAATGATAGATGATGAAAAAATCACACATTCAGTTCATATTACCAACATCCTTTGCAGGCTTTAGAGTGTGGACTGTAGCTTTGACTGCGACAACGATTTTTGAAATAGGTGTATATAGTTTACTCATTGTCCACCACGCTACTAGCTTGTAGGCTTTTCACTTCACCGGTGACAAATTTTCTCAGAAAGGATGAATACACATTATTATAATAATTATTAGCTTCATAGCTCATTTTGTAGAGCATTGCACTGGTATTGCAATGTGGCCATTGAATTCCTGCGTTCTCATAAAGTATATATAGTTTACTCAATTAGTCCACCATACTATTATAGGTTGTATAGGCCTTTAACTACACCGACGACAAATTTTCTCAGAGGTGAATACACAGGGTGTACTGTACACACATTATTATAATATTAGCTTTATTTGGCATTGCACTAGTATTGCAAAGGTTTGAATGGGCTTTTCTATTACAATAATTGCATAGATTTATTGAAGTACTGCCTAGATCATTATCATTTCTATCACTTTGTTATCATTAACACAGGATGCCATTATTAGCTTGGCTGGCTGCGACAAGACAATACCAGGTGTTATGATGCCTCTAGCAAGACTCAATGCTGTAAGATATATTAGGAACCTTTCAAAAATAAATGTCAGAGCCAAAGCTACAGGCAACACTTCTGGGGCGGGTTGTTCAAAGCTAGATTAACGCTTATCCTGGGTTAACTCTAAAGAAAACCTATAGAGTTAACCCAGGATTAACACTAAACTGGCTTTGAACAACTGTGCCCTGGGGCTAAGGAAGTCAGTACTTTGATCTTGTTTACAGGTTTTTCAAGTGATTTGTTAGTTTTATGTGTTTATGATGTATTGTCATGGCAACAGAGTTGGTGTAGAGTGGATGATGAATTTACTGACATCCTTTGAAGCCTTACGAGAGGTGACTGTAGCCTCGACTTTGGCAATTTGTTTTCACCATTACCATTATCAACATCACCATTTGAATCATCATTGTCATCATGATTGTTTTTTGCCACTATTAACATTATTATAATTCATTATATTGGAAATATTGAAAATATTGGATATTATTATAATTCATTATATTTGAAATATTGGATATTATTATAATTCATTATATTGGAAATATTGGAAATATTGGATATTATTATAATTAATTATATTGGAAATATTGGATATTATTATAATTAATTATATTGGAAATATTGGAAATATTGGATATTATTATAATTAATTATATTGGAAATATTGGAATATTGGATATTATTATAATTAATTATATTGGAAATATTGGATATTATTATAATTAATTATATTGGAAATATTGGAAATATTGGATATTATTATAATTAATTATATTGGAAATATTGGAAATATTGGATATTATTATAATTAATTATATTGGAAATATTGGATATTATTATAATTAATTATATTGGAAATATTTGAAATATTGGATATTATTATAATTAATTATATTGGAAATATTGGATATTATTATAATTAATTATATTGGAAATATTGGATATTATTATAATTAATTATATTGGAAATATTGGATATTATTATAATTCATTATAATAATTTTGGTTAACACAAAAGCAAGCAAAAAGCAACAAATATATAAAAATTGTTGAAAAAGGGATATATTGAAAGGAATCCAGAAGAAAGAAAATATTGGAAAATCTCTGTAGAGGATTAACAAGCTTGTAAAGACTTTCTTGTATCATTACTACTTCAGACAGGTGTAGTGGTATATGGTGGTACAATGCCGCCAGGATGTGGCAAGAAACCATGTCATGACAACCTTAGTGCTGGCAGTCCATTTGAGGTGAGTCAGATAGTCCGTTGGTCAGTGAAAATGGACTCATTGCCGGATTTCAAACCGTGAGGGCTGGGGCGAATCGCCTTATACTTTGCCAAACAAGATTTTATTTACATAATCAGAGAAACCTTGTCAAGCTTTACAAAATCCTGAAGTTTGGTGTTGATTGGTTTAATATTGTGTGAAATACAGCAATTCAAAAACTTGAAAATTTATGAAGAAATGTATGGAAAACCGGACAAGTTAGTCAAGTTGTCCGGTTTTTGGCATTTCCCATACATTTCTTTACAAACGTCAATAGCTGTATCTCATGCAATATTAAACCAATCAACACCAAATCAAGACATTGTAAAGCTAGACAATGTTTCTCTGATTATGTAAATAAAATCTTGTTTGGCAAAGTATAGGGCAATTCGCCCCAGCCCCTAACGGTTTGAAATCCGGCAATGGCAGAGAACTTGGCTTTTAGTAAAAATCATAGAAATGTTTGTGTGCCATAGCCATATAGCAACTACACTGCATGGGTACACAAAAACAATTTTGAGAGAGAAGTGAAAATGCAAATAAATTTGCCAATCCATCCTTTTGTTTCTCAACATCGTTCGCTCGTTTTATTTCTTGGTTAGTTTGTCAGTGCATTGATGACTACATCACACAGTCATTCATTCATTCATTCATCTTTTTATTCAGTCAGTCAGTCAGTCAGTCAGTCAGTCAGTCAGTCAGTCAGTCAGTCAGTCAGTCAGTCAGTCAGTCAGTCAGTCAGTCAGTCAGTCAGTCAGTCAGGCAGATGGTCAATCTTCCAGACAACTAGTCGATCAGTCAATTCAATTAATCTCTCTTCATCAGGCCCAAGGTGAATACAGCAAAGGTTTGATAGACATGGAAGACCTGCATGATATTGAATGTCATTCTATTCCTAGTGCTGGGGCTTGTGGTAAGTAAGATTCAACCATCAAGCAACCCATCCATTCATAATTTTGCCTTTTGTTAATTCATTTTTATACATTCATCCGTTTATTCATTAGTTCATTCATTCTTCAACTTATGCGATCATTCATTCATTTATCCATCCATCCATCCTTTGATTGATTGATTAATTCATTTATTCATTGATTGATTAATCCACCTATCCATCCAACTATTCATTTATTTATTCATCCATTTGTTCATTTTAAATCCATGTATTCATTCATCCATTTATTTATTCATTCATTTGTTCATTTATCCATTTATTCATTCATCCATTTATTCATTCATTCATTTGTTCATTCATCCATTTATTCATTTATCCATTTGTTCATTCATCCATTTGTTTATTAGTTTATTTGTTCATTCATTCATTAGTTCATTTATATATTCATCCCTTTTTATTATTAGTCCATTTATTCATTCATCCATTTGTCTATTCATCCATTTGTTTATTTGTTCATTTGTTTATTTGTTCATTCATTCATTTATTCATTCATCCATTTATTCATCCATCCATTTATTCATGCATCCATTTGTTCATTCATCCATTTGTTCATCGCTCCACTTGTTCATTCATCCATTTATTAATTAGTTCATTTATTGATTCATCCATTTGTTCATCTGTTTATTTGTTAGTTTGTTTATTTGTTTATTCATCCATTTGCTCATTTATCCATTAGTTCATTTGTTTATTTGTTCATTTGTTCATTTGTTCATTTGTTCATTTATTCATTGTTCATTTATTCATTTGTTCATTTGTTCATTTATTCATTTATTCATTTGTTCATTTATTCATTTATTCATTCATCCATTTGTTCATCGCTCCACTTGTTCATTCATCCATTTATTAATTAGTCCATCTATTCATTCATCCATTTGTTCATCTGTTTATTTGTTTATTTGTTCATTTATTCATTTATTCATTTGTTCATTTATTCATTTGTTCATTTGTTCATTTATTTATTTATTCATTTGTTCATTCATCCATTTGTTCATCTGTTTATTTGTTCATTTGTTCATTTATTCATTTATTCATTTGTTCATTTGTTCATTTGTTTATTTATTCATTTGTTCATTTATTCATTTATTCATTTGTTCATTTGTTCATTTATTCATTTATTCATTTGTTCATTTATTCATTTATTCATTTGTTCATTTGTTCATTTATTCATTTGTTCATTTATTCATTTATTCATTTGTTCATTTATTCATTTATTCATTTGTTCATTTATTCATTTATTCATTTGCTCATTTGTTCATTCATCCATTTGTTCATTTGTTCTTTCATTCATTAGTTCATTTATTTATCCATTTGTTCATTCATCCATTAGTTCATTCTTTCATTTATTCATCCATCCATTTATCTCTTCATTCATTCATTCATACGCTCCTGCTGTAGTGTCGTGGTTTATTATATGTTTGTCACGTGATATAATGTTTTCAGGAGGGATGTTTACTGCTAATACTATGTCATCTGTTGCTGAGGCGTTAGGGTTAACACTGCCAGGTATGATCTAACAATAGTCCTCTTCACAGTTCCCGGCGCCATCTTGAAAGGTAGCCGGGCCTTTGCATCGAAGCGAGACGAACGTTGAGCTTGCAATGATAGAGACGTTTTTACACCTCGCCGAACAATTATTCACGCGCCTCTATCATTGCAAGCTCAACGTTCGTCTCGCTTCGATGCAAAGGCCCGGCTACCTTTCAAGATGAAGCAGGGAACTGTGAAAGTGACTATTGTGAAGAACTGGATGCGGTAGGGAGAGTGTGAGAAAGAGAGGGAAGTTTTTGATACCAGTTGCGTTACAAATGTGATGGTCGTTCGTTACTATAGTTGTTTTTTGTTTTAGGTCACGCAACATTTGTCATGGGAAATTGTGAACTGAAAGATAATGTATCATTTAGAAAGAAGGCTTGAAAGGCAGTAACGAGAAACACGATTGAATTGTGCGCATGAAATTATGAATAAATGTTAATTGTAGCTGAAGTATTAGTGTATATATACAGCTATTTCAAAAAAATGTGTTACTTGTTGCATACCCAGCACGAAATGAACTATGGATGATATTAAGCAGTGGAAGGTGACACAATATGGAATATTCCCAACTTTGTCTGCAGGGTTTTACAGCATATTTTTCTTCTTTGCACATATTTCAAGCTTGGTAAGCAACATGCAACAAGCAACAAGCAACAAGCAACATGAAATCATCCTATTTTGAAATAGCTATATGTTTGCATATCCATGTTGGTTTTTGTTTCTGGTTTAGGCAGTGCATCGGGTATTGCTGTTGGCGAAGACAACAAGGTACGTTACGTATGTCATACATCCAGAAAGACAGAATCAAAAGAGAGAAATAGACACACGAAAAACTTACTATTTGCATCGTGGATAGTCGGTCTATTTATCGTCATTTATCATTCCCAGGGGTCCCAAGCTACTCTGGAATGTTTTACAGGGGGTTACGTAATAAAATCTGTAATTTGTTATATCGCGCTTTGTTTCGAGTGTTGTAAATAGTAGACCATCGTTCTGATACAGACTCTCTGATAACGCGTTGGACAGACACAGGTTAGGAATAGAAGACCATTGCAATGATAGACACTCATCACGTTGGACAGACACAGGTTAGGAAGACAGACAGTGACAGATGAACAGACACTAATATACAGACAGCACAAGACAGATAGATGGAGAGAGACATTGAGAAATAGACACACGAAAACCCTACTATTTGCATAGAGGATAGAAGACCATCGCAATGATAGACACTCAGCACGTTGGACAGACAAAGATTAGGAAGACAGACAGTGCCATGAACAGACACTAATAAACAGACAGCACAAGACAGATAGATGGAGAAAGACATTGAGAAATAGACACACAAAAACCTTACTATTTGCATGAGGGATAGAAGACCATCATTGTTATAGACACTCGTCACGTTGGACAGACACAGATTAGGAAGACAGACAGTGACAGATGAACAGACACTAATATACAGACAACACAAGACACTAGATGGAGAGAGACATTGAGAAATACGAAAACCTTACTAAACCTTACGTCCATTAGGTCTATCAAATCTAACGAGTAAATTTCAACTTGAATTTTCTCGGCCAGATTTACTTTTATCTTGACAATTTTAGTAAAATATGAAAGAACTAACGTTAGACTTCTTTCATAAATACTATGCAATATTCGTGTTCGATTAGATCTGTATGATATATACAACGGCTCGTCTTCGACTTGTACAGTATATCGCATACAGATCGGCCGCTCATATTGTATACACCTATTTCAAAAAACGTTGTCAGAAGGAGATCTGAATCTGCAATCTGAGACCGAAATGAATTGTGGGGTACGGCAGTTTTTTCTCATTGCGTGCACTTTTTGGCTTCGGATATGGCGACGGTAAATATAAATCTGGTGCAAAGCACAAAAAACAGAACCAGTCCTGGTTTTTGCAGTACGCAATTTTCCTGAATTCATTTCGGTCTCAGATTGCAGATTGCAGATCTCCTTCTGACAACGTTTATTGAAATAGGTGTATCTTACTAAGCAGTGTTGCATTATTTTTTCAGCCTACAGACAACAAGAAGAAAGAGTGTGAAGAAGCTGTCAAAGCACTGTTTGCATTGATGGAGTCTGGAAGGAAAACGAGAGATATATTAACAAAGAAGGTAACACACTCCTTCATCAACACAAAATAGCTGAGGAGAATGTAGACTTTGTTATTTCCACTGTTTGCATTGATGGAGTCTGAGAGGAAAACGAGAGATATATTAACAAAGAAGGTAACACACTCCTTCATCAACACAAAATAGCTGAGGAGAATGTAGACTTTGTTATTTCCACTGTTTTCATTGATGGAGTCTGGAAGGAAAAAGAGAGATATATTAACAAAGAAGGTAACACACTCATAAACACAAACTAATCAGTGAGGAGAATGTAGACTTTATTATCACATCACATCACATCACATCACATCACATCACATCACATCACATCACATCACATCACATCACATCACATCACATCACATCACATCACATCACATCACATCACATCACATCACATCACATCACATTACATTACAATACATTACATTACTAACATCACATCACATCACATCACATCACATCACATCACATCGCATCGCATCGCATCACATTACAATACATTACATTACTAACATCACATCACATCACATCACATCACATCACATCACATCGCATCGCATCACATCACATCACATCGCATCGCATCGCATCACATTACATTACAATACATTACATTACTAACATCACATCACATCACATCACATCACATCACATCACATCACATCACATCACATCGCATCGCATCACATCACATCACATCACAGTCTTCGTTGTTGATCTGTGATTTTATTGTAGTGATAACTGAGCAACGTTATTGTTTGCAGGCGTTTGAGAACGCCATAACAGTGATGTACGCACTGGGAGGATCAACCAATGGTGTGCTTCATCTTCTTGCTCTTGCTCATGAGTAAGTGATATCTTTGAAGTTAAGAGTGGCATGGTTACATAGAATAGTCTCCGCTACCATCAGCATCATCACCACCGTCATCATCATTATCATCGTTATCTTCACCACCACCATCACCATCTGTCATCATCATCACCGTCATTATCATTATCATCGTTATCATCACCACCATCATCATCATCATCACCGTCATCATCATTATCATCGTTATCTTCACCATCATCATCATCATCATCATCACCTTCATCATCATTATCATCGTTATCTTCACCACCACCATCAGTATCATCATCATCATCATCATTTCCATTTTAACAATCGTCATCATCAATATCATCAATATCATCTTTTTCAGAGCCGAGGTTGAGCTTGGGATTGAAGAATTCAACAGGACCGGTGGTAAAGTGCCTATCCTTGCCAATGTTAAACCACACGGAAAGGTACACTACAATTTAATATAAGAGTGATTTCGCTAATTATGTTTAGTACATGTATGAGTGCGATATTTCTACCATGATAATAATGATTCAGCTACCATTGTTAGTTATATCATGGAAATGTAGAAATTTCTGCGTTAAAAGTCCATGTTATTTAAAGTTGTTTCTATTTTGTGTTTTAGTATCAAATGGCTGATATTGACAAGGTCGGGGGACTGCCGGTGGGTAGATTTCATCATCTGCTATCATGTTATCATCATCATCGTCATCATCGTCATTGTTAACATCATCAATTACTACCGATCATCATCATCTTCATCATCGCCATCGTTTACATCATCCATATCATCAATCATCTTCATCATCATCCCATCGTTAACATCATCCATACCATCAATCATCATCATCGCCATCGTTTACATCATCCATACCATCAATCGTCATCATCGCCATCGTTTACATCATCCAAACCATCATTCATCTTCATCATCATCGCCATCGTTAACATCATCCATACCATCAATCATCATCATCATCATCTTCATCATCATCGCATCGTTAACATCATCCATACCATCAATCATCATCATCTTCATCATCATCGCCATCGTTAACATCATCCATACCATCAATCATCATCATCTTCATCATCATCGCATCGTTAACATCATCCATACCATCAATCATCATCATCTTCATCATCATCGCATCGTTAACATCATCCATACCATCAATCATCATCATCTTCATCATCATCCCATCGTTAACATCATCCATACCATCAATCATCATCATCTTCATCATCATCGCCATCGTTAACATCATCCATACCATCAATCATCATCATCTTCATCATCATCGCCATCGTTAACATCATCCATACCATCAATCATCATCATCTTCATCATCATCGCATCGTTAACATCATCCATACCAGCAATCATCATCATCTTCATCATCATCGCATCGTTAACATCATCCATACCATCAATCATCATCATCTTCATCATCATCGTCATTGTTAACATTATCCATACCATCAATCATCATCATCTTCATCATCATCCCATCGTTAACATCATCCATACCATCAATCATCATCATCTTCATCATCATCGCCATCGTTAACATTATCCATACCATCAATCATCATCATCTTCATCATCATCGTCATTGTTAACATTATCCATACCATCAATCATCATCATCTTCATCATCATCCCATCGTTAACATCATCCATACCATCAATCGTCATCATCGCCATCGTTAACATCATCCATACCATCAATCATCATCATCTTCATCATCGCCATCGTTTACATCATCCATATCATCAATCATCTTCATCATCATCGCCATCGTTAACATCATCCATACCATCAATCGTCATCATCGCCATCGTTAACATCATCCATACCATCAATCGTCATCATCGCCATCGTTTACATCATCCAAACCATCATTCATCTTCATCATCATCGCCATCGTTAACATCATCCATACCATCAATCGTCATCATCGCCATCGTTAACATCATCCATACCATCAATCATCATCATCTTCATCATCGCCATCGTTAACATCATCCATACCATCAATCATCATCATCACCAACACCATTATCTACAAGCATCTTTGTTATTAATCAATCCATCACCATCTGTCATCATCATCATCATTACCATCGTTAACATCATCCATACCATCAACCATCAACCATCGTCATCACAACCACCAACACCATTATCTACAAGCATCATTGTTATTAATCAAGCCATCACCATCTGTCATCATCATCATTACCATAGTATCACATCATCATTGAAAATATTAGTCACAATATTATTTATATTATCACTAATGTATGTCCATAAAAGATTCTTCTAAAGGAGCTTCTTAATGGTGGGTTTTTACATGGAGATCAAATAACTATCAATGGCAAGACAATCGCTGAAAACCTGAAGACCACTCCTACCCTGGACACGATACAATCACAGGTACAAGGTTATATACCGTTGCCGTCGTGGATATGAATGGAAACTAGCGAGTAAACTAGTATAGGCTGCGTCGGTGTTTGATATAAACGATAGGTAATATAAATGGAAACTAGCGAGTAAACTAGTATAGGCTGCGTCGGTGTTTGATATAAACGATAGGTAATATGAATGGAAACTAGCGAGTAAACTTGTATAGGCTGCGACGGTGTTTGATATAAACAATAGGTAATACTATGGAAATCAGTAGACTGGTAATCATGCCCCAAAAATTCCGTCCACGTGACCAATTTTTTTTGTACCATGTGATCGCTTCTGGCCAATCATTTTGCTCAAAATTGGTCATGTGGTACAAAAAGACACACCCCCAAGGCCAAATTTTCAACGTACATTTAACCACTCTAGTGATTTTCATAGTATAATGAAATTTATAACACCGTAAAAAGTTGTTAACTTTACTTCAGTCTGTAGTACTTTGAGTTAACATTTTTTACGGTTTTACAAATTTCATTACATTATATACCTATTGTTTTGAATATGAGATATACTCAACTGAAGGCCAAGCCGAACTGAGAGTTAATATATACCTCATATCCACCAAGGCATATGTTATATTGCTTACCTATATTTTCATTGACAAAGTTTCTTTGAAAACCTCCTCGTGAGGTTGATAACTAGATATCAACCTGGATCAGTTCGTTTGTTTAATCAGTTTGGGTGAATATGAAGGATAAAGACAGCCAATGACACAATAGACTGACTCAATCATGATATAATTACAATAGACAAACCTTAACTCTGAGTGTCCAATAGCTGGTGTCTGTGCGAAGAGGGACGACTGTTCGCCTGCAAAACAATTCCTGGGGCCAGCGGTTGAATAGCGCTATCCACTGGATAGATCCCTATCCAACGGATAAAACCTATACAAATTCTATACACTGGATAACTCTTATCCAGTGGATTACTTTATCCAGGCTTCGTATACAATCTGGTAGCCTGAGAAAACAGATGTTCGTTTGCTCCTCTTCGCCCCGTCTGTTTTCTCAGGCTAACAATCTGGACGATGCGCAAATAAGCTTGGACCAAGAATGTATTTTGTGTGTCTTTGATAGACGAGTTAGTGTTGTAGTGAGAAGTAAAGTAATGGCACACATTGCTCAACAATATATAATAGAAGAACGTTCTTGTGTTGTATATATCATGTATATTTAACTGTTAATATCATAGTTATTGTGTGTTTTTCAGAATGTTATATTCCCGCTTTCTTCACCTGTAGCACCGGCTGGTCGACATATTCTCATCCTCAAGGTACTCGAAAATATTTTCATTGAAATTACTGTATTGAACTCTGTCAGCAACTTATAGTAACACTAACTAATAGTTAGGCCTCATTGATTCCCTAGTTATTGTATTTTTCTGTTCGTCAGTTTATTCATCCAAACAATCGTCCATTAATCGATCGTTGAATACAAATATTTCTTTTTATTTCTTTTTCCTTCCTTCCTTCCTTTTATCCTTTCTTTATTTCTTTATTCTTGTGCTCATTTATTGATTCATAATTTGTTTTTCATTCTTTGGTTCATTCTTTTCCACTTATTCATTGAATGACTGTGTGTTTGTTACTTACAGGGTTCTTTAGCTACAGAAAGTGCAGTTCTGAAGCTCAGTGGGAAAGATTTCACACAAGGCTTCCGTGGTCCGGTGAGTTATTTCTTCACAAATATATACAAACAACTAGCTAACTACTACTAGGGGAACTTTCTACCTATCTACTACTAGAGTTGTTCTCACCCATTAACCCATGAAAAAAGTGTATTAAATTAGTATTGTATACAAACAACTAGCTAACTACTACTAGGGAAACTTTCTAGCTATCTACTACTAGAGTTGTTCTCATTAACCCATGAAAAAAGTGTATCAAATTAGTATTAAAGTGTGATAGTCAAATAACAACAAAATAACACAATGGAAACTAAGTGTGTTTCACGGGTTAGAGTTCTCATCAACTCGCTAAACAAAGTGTATTAGTTAAAGTATAATAGTCAAATTACAAAAGAACACAATGGAAATAAGGTGTATTAAATATATACTCTAAAGTGTGTTTCAAGGGCTAATAAAAACAACTCTAGGGGAACGAACTAGCTAACACGTACTGCGGCTATACATGTGTTTTATCAAAGTGATTTATTTTCTCTCAGGCTGTGGTTTTTGACGGTGAACAAGAAGCATACAAGGCAGTCATGGAAGGAAAGGTAACCCATCACATTCTCACTGTCAAACACATCATTCTTTCTAAAATGAACTGATTTGATGGATGTTTTTTCTAGCTGAAAGCTGGTGATGTATTAGTGATAAGATATGAAGGACCTAGTGGAAGGTAACAAACAACCAATTCATTTATTCAATCATAGACTTGCTTATGTATTTATTTTGTTAACAATCCATTCATTAATCCTTTCTTTCATTAATATATAAATTTATTTGTTTATCCATCCATCCACCAGGCTTTCATGCTTACATTTATTCATGTATTTATTCATTCATTCATTTATTTATTTATTTATGCATCCATTCATTCATTCCATCCGTTTACTCATCCATCCATCCATCCATTTACTCATTCATTCATCCATCCATTCATCTATCGATTATAGACTATTATTTTCTATTATACCAGCCCAGGAATGCCAGAGATGTTGTCACCAGGTGCAGTGCTTGTAGGCGCAGGACTAGGTACAAGCGTTGCCTTGGTAACAGATGGACGCTTCAGCGGTGCTTCACATGGGATCATGATTGGTCACGTGTCACCTGAAGCTCAAAAGGGCGGACCAATCGCATTGGTCGAGAATGGAGACATGATTACAATAGATCCTGTTAAAGAAATCCTAGACTTGGTATGTAACCATGGATACGCTTACGTTTCTCATAGGGTTTTCTTAGGGGCGAGCTGGACAGCAATGGGGCGAGATAGCCACCAATGGGGCGAGATAGACAGCTCGTGTTTCGCCCTTCTTTTTTTTTGATTCCATTCGAAAAGCTCTCGGACGATTTGATTTTCGGAAAACACAGGAATCCCAATCAACGGAAAATTTAACGAGCGAGACTTGGAGCAAGTCTACATTGTTGTTTACTATCCATCTGCGCACCCCTCCCCCCTCTCTGTCTCTCTCTTTGTTAAAATGTCTGTTTTCGTTTACAGGAAGTAAGCTCAGAAGTGTTAGCAGCTCGCAAAGCACGATGGACTGCCCCAGTCAGGAAGTTGCCAGGGTTACTGAAGAAGTATTCGCGTATTGTGTCCAGTGCACATAGAGGAGCGGTTACCCATTAGCTGTCATAGCACAGGGAGCCCGACATCGATAAACAGTAATTGTTAGGGTTTTTTTTATTTTGAAAAGGAAAACATAAATGTAGGGGGGGGGGGATGAACAAAACTTCTTCGTTTAGAGGTCACAGTTTTCTACTTTTCTTGCTTCCTGTTTCAGCTCAGTGATATACAAAAATGACGATACAAAAATGAATGAAAAAGTTAATATATTAAACTGAAAATACGCAAAACACAGAGTTCAGTGTTATGCACAGTAAAATAAACTACAACGAAAAAAAAAATACCGCAAAAATATGCAAAAAATGGAATGTTACATTTATATGCAAAAAAAATGTGTCCTCTAAATGAAGAAAGACTGAAATACTTTAATAGTAAGTGAAAATTACGATTTTTTGTTACAACCTGATTCAATAATTTTACAAATATAATAGCAATATTCATGCTCTTTTAATAGGCTCGTACTTACAGATGTCGTAAAGCGGTTCAATTTCTCCTACTTACAGACACAGCACAGAAGTTGAGATTTTCTGATGACTAAAAAAAAGGTGAAAACACAATTTGGAGTATGATCAAATTGCTGAAATTTTTAGTCATACAGAAACAGCTCTATAACGCGTTAAAACGGGACACGGAATTGTACAACTTTTCATGCAACAACACATTTTTCATTAATACAGATTTTCAGTTTTTTCATAATTAAAGCGCACTGAAAAAAAAATGCTAACTTTTAGAATGAGTGCGAATATTGCTTTTTTATAACTCACAGTTGAAAGGGAAAATTTCATTTTTTAATAAAAGCAATTTTCTGCTTGCTTTCTGTGAAAACGGAGTTTAAGCTGTAGGAGTCATATTTGCGTTGTATCTAAGGCGAAAAAATTGTCTCTTTTATGTAAAATGAAAATCTGATTTTATGTGTTGAGCAAGAAAGTAGATTTCGTGCGTCAAATCATCTTCTTGCAGCATATTTCAGACAATATTACGCGTTGAAAAGTTGGCCGATTTTGTTTATTTTGTTTGGTTCGAGAAACTTGCAGAAAAATAGCTTGAAATTTAAAAAAATGTCAATTATTGTTTAAAAGTACTCATAACATAGATAGCATAAAATAAATGTAGAAATGTGAAATTGTATGTTTGACTTTTAATAAAAATCATTAAAATGTTTTAACCTACATATTGTGTTGTACTCTCTGCCTCAAATTCCTATCTCCTTGTCATGTCAACTATCAAACTCTGCCGTTTGGTTTTGGTCAATAATCATAAACACTGCATATTTTAGCCAGTGTGGGTTGGGATGACATTTTTTTTTTTTAAGAAATATGTTTTTAAAAGCATTATAACATTTGGTTATCAATCGTCGCTGGAACTTGTTGGCGCTGTTGTCAAACTACATGCAACCCTTGTAATAGTGAGAATGACAGAAACCGTAGTATATGTCTAAACTGACAAAAACGATTGTTATTTTCTACTTGTCTTCCTTCTTCTTTTTTCATTATTTCATTCTATTTATCTTTTTCATATATTTGTTTTATTTTACAATACATATTTATGCATTGTAGTCCTCACAAAGCGCGTAAAAAGAAGTTATCAGTTTTTTGGATTTTATTCAACCATTTGTGCGCTTTTTTGTATTGTGAACCCTCTATAAGATAAGACAGAGTGTTCTGCAATGTTCTACAGCTTAAAATATCAAAAATCAGCAAAATACCGGCGAAAAAACAGTAATTTTTAGACGCGGTACTTACAGTACTCCTAGAAATGCACTGTCAATTACTCGTTCCAGTCTTACGCGGCCAAAAACAGACTAGTTTCCAGTCTATGACACATGTCAAACAATATGGAAGTCGTGAATGTGTCGTTGCAGAAACTTGCTTTTTGTGGCTTATTTAAAGCGCAAAGAAAGCTAAAAACAGGCTTATTGCCTCTTTGAAGATGTGAAGAAAGTCTGGCCGTGTTAAAAAAGGTAAAATTGTACGAAATGTGTATTTTGTGGGTTGTTTTTGGTCGGTGACCCCATCGTCACGCACCAGTGTTTCTATATCGTCTGCTTGGTGTTCACAGCTCGGCTGTGTTGTGGAAAAAAACTGACTTAATTCACAACATCACTAAGACTTGTCTACAATATTTAATCTCTATGAATCTCTCTTAGTTTATTTTTTTTAACTGGTTTAAATATTTTCTGAAGTTTCAAAGTCAGCCTTGTTGTTATTGCGTATGTTGTAAGTTTATCGTACAGTTGTATGTCAGCCGCTATGCCTAGTCTTGTTGTCTAGTCTCTAATATATCTATATCACTTTTTCTTTTGCAGATTTGGCATGGCATTTGAAGATATAATCACAGAATTATTACAGACACAGTTTCTGTTGGACAGGGAACCTTTCTCTAGCCAGCAGAACAGTGCTTATCCAAGACACATCAATGTACAGTTGTACCATGATAATGACCAGTGAATGGTAGCTCTGCTAGTCTATCAAAGACTAATACAAGTTACTAATAATGGACATGTCATTTATGGCATTTAGGTACGTATTGGCAAAACAATAGAATGGGCAGATAAAAATACTGTTGGGGGAGGGGTAGGTACATTGTACATGTTGGACACTAGGGGGGGGGAGGGAAGGGTAGCTTTTGTCACAAGTCTATCATATGTATGAGGTGTGCCTGGAAATGATAAAAGAATATTCAACAGACAATAGTTATAAAGTGATTATTAAATATGTTTATTATTTGTTCAACAGCTTGACTACATGATCAGTGCTCAAGCACCAACCTGTCAAGCATTGGCATTTCACCAATGACAGTTTGGTAAGTAACTCAATGACATTGGAGATTCCACAGTACAGTCAACTCTTAGCCTTGTCAACTCTCAGTCATCAAGACACATTGCTTGAACAGAACATCTACTTGACCCATAATATTGCAAACAGAAAATCTACTGTACACAACACTTTTACAAAGTCACAGTCCCCAGGGTGTCTTCTATTATGAGAGTTGACTGTAAATGGTTTGATAACATCTAATACTCTGTTATCTGTGTGGCATCAAACTAAATGTATTTTGTATCTTTTATTACAGATCAAACAACTGTCAGAGAAGAAACTAGAAGAAGAAGACTAGAAATTTGATATATATATTGTTTTTCTGGAGGGCTGGTAACCTAGGCAACTAGGATAGGATATATTATAATATCTACCATAAAGGTCTTTAGTATATCACCAGCCCTCCAGTAGATACAGGAGAGTGTCCTACGATTGAATCAAGTTTGGATCTCTTTGTTTGAAAGGTTTCTGTTGGTTTGTTATTTCACCAACTCTGTTCGGTTGTGCAGTCTAAGGACACTCTCCTGTATCTATTGTTAAGAAGAAGAAAAATGAAATAAAACTTGTATACCTCCACCGAGGTCCCACCAGCACCAGAAGAGAAGCCACCCTACAACAGGCCAGAAAAGATCCAAAAATGGTAGGTCCCGCTGTTCCTGACAGAGCCTAAACATTTGGCCTTGACCAGCTAAATGAGGACTGCCCTGATACTGAAGACTGCCTGTATGGGTGCCAAACCTCTGCTCACTGCAGACTCCATGGAGGAACTCTGTTGTCATCCAAGTCAGCCAAAAAAGGTGAGGGTCAGTGTGAATGTGAGTCTTGGGTGTTCCTGCCCCACCATTCACTGGTGTGTATGGCGGTGATGGGCTGGGTAATCGATAGGCTTAAAGTGATGCTTCATTCAGACTTCTCTAATGTAAGGGGTTATCAGACTGACATGGAAGACTAATTTGAACCTTTTCTGGGATAACATTGTGGGTGAGGTGTTGTTGGCAACTGGTAAAACGGCCTCTATCGCAGGATTGCAATTCAATTGAAAGTTTTTTCACCAGCAAAGCGAAGACCCAGTTCCTTAAACTGATCATTTAAACTCTAAATACTACCAGTCAATCTCACTTGAAATATGTTTACATTGAAACAGTGAAATCTAAAGACTGATATCAACTTATAAAAAGGCCGGCATATTCTGAAAAAAAAACAATTCCATATTATCATCTTGATGTCTCCTGAATTCTATTTATTTACATCATTGCAACTGATATAAAAGCAACATTGGAGTCACAATCTCACTAAGAAAAACTCTACAATGCCGATACAAAAAATACATTTCTATCAATATTACAATCCGAATTTCAACTTTATATTGGGAACTGAGGTCTTCAAAAATCTTAGCCACGGCCAAAATGTTATAATTGGTTACATGAATATTTGAAGTTAAATTTGCGGTCACAAAATTGTACAAAATACCAACATCATATCCTGCAATATCAACTCTACATTTTTTGAAAACATCTAGCGGATGGCTTATAGAAGTGTGCAAATCACAGTCAAATGAATAGAGGTAAAAGGTGACCCAGGAAAAGAAAGGGCAAAACATCGCCTCATTTAAACTTAACATACCTCAGTAAATAAAAGAGGTAAAAGGTGACCCAGGAAAAGAAAGGGTAAAACACTACCTCATTTATTAATATACATACCTCAGTAAATATTAGAGGTAAAAGGTGACCCAGGAAAAGATAGGGTAAAATACCACCTCATTGAAACTGAGGGTAAAGATGTACCTCAATAAATATGTGAAGAAACAGTTACTTACCATAAACATTGAATGACCTAAATACAAAAACAAGCCATCCCATATTACAGTGGAATTCATGTTGATATTGCTTGTTTGTACGGCCAAACAAAATGTGAAATTAAATTACAGCGGCACTTTCACTTGTCGACAAGTTTCTTTGCTGGTGAAAAAACTTATCTTAGACTATTACAATAACCTTAAACTTTTTCAACATTTTGCCACCATTATTTTCTCTAAACAAACTTGATATTATATCTGTAAGTCGTCCATGTATTTTGAGGATGATGAATTCAGTTTTTTTTAGTTTTATGAATTCAAAATGGCCTCCAGGTTAATCAATTCAGTTCTAGGCTAATCAATTCAAAATGGCCTCCAGGTTAATCAATTCAGTTCTAGACTAATCAATTCAAAATGGCCACTAGGTTAATTAATTCAGTTCTAGGCTAATCAATTCAAAATGGCCACTAGGTTAATTAATTCAGTTCTAGGCTAATCAATTCAAAATGGCCTCTAGATTAATCAATTCAGTTCTAGGCTAATCAATTCAAAATGGCCTCTAGGTTAATTAATTCAGTTCTAGGCTAATCAATTCAAAATGGCCTCCAGGTTAATCAATTCAGTTCTAGACTAATCAATTCAAAATGGCCTCCAGGTTAATTAATTCAGTTCTAGGCTAATCAATTCAAAATGGCCTCCAAGTTAATCAATTCAGTTCTAGGCTAATCAATTCAAAATGGCCTCCAGGTTAATTAATTCAGTTCTAGGCTAACCAATTCAAAATGGCATCTATAGGTTAATCAATTCAGTTCTAGGCTAATCAATTCAAGTTAATCAATTCAGTTCTAGGCTAATCAATTCAAAATGGTGTCTAGGTTAATGAATTCAGTTCTAGGCTAATCAATTCAAAATGGCAGCTAGGCTCATAAATTAAAAATGGCTTCTAATTTATTAAATTCAAAATGGTGGTAAAGTTAATTAAATTTAAAATCTAGGTGTTAGGCTTTTTCCAATTGAATTACATGGTGGTAGAGTTGCCTTATCAGATTTGACCTTCACATTGATCCTACTTTGTTATCCCAGAAATACTTTTTAGTCTTCCCAAGTGTCAGCTTTGATAATCAAAACTTATTGCAGAGGAGTCTGAATGTTGCTAAGCGAATGGCCTATTGATTACACAGCGCATCATTGTCATGCATGTCCAGTGGGTGGTGGGGTAGGATCACTCGAGACTCGCGTTCATACTGGCCCTCACTTTAAGTGCTGGCTTGGATGACAACAGAGTTCCCCCATGGAGTCTGTAGTGAGTGGAGGTTTGGCACTTATGCAGATGGTCTTCAGTATCAGGTCAGTCTAAAGTTTGCTGGTCTTGGCCTTATAACATGGCTCTAGTCGGGGCAGTGGGCCTACTAAAGGATCTGGCCTGTGGGGTGGTGAGACTTGGTGCTGGTGGGGCCTCGGGGAGGTAAATTTTTTTTAAAGTCAAATGGGCGTGTACCCTATAGTTATGGAATACATTAAAAAACACTAAAACAAATTTCAGAGGCAAAGTTTATTTCTCAAATTTACAAGGCAAAAGAAGACAATTAATACAAGTGAAAACAAAGAGGAAAAAAACAAAGTCTGTATCATCTTTTTGTGACAAAAATAATTTCCAAGTCAAACATGATTATTTCCAAGTCTTTTCAAACACTTACCTTAGAAATTTTCCAAGTCTAAAAAAGAAATAAAACCAACACCCTCCCCCATAACATACACCCCTCCCCACCCAAAAATATAAACCCCTCCCCACCCAAAAAAATAAAACCCTCCCCACCCAATAACTTACACCCCTCCCCACCCAAAAATATAAATCCCTCCCCAACCCAAAGTGACCATACTGAGAAAGATAGTGATTGTTTATCAATTCAATTTTTATTATAGAATATTTTTGCTTTCAAATTTTTTTACTTCAATGGATTCAAACTTTCTGTAAGCCATCTCAAAGACAGCCGTTAAAGTGAAACAATCAAAGTTTATGGTAATATGGATGTGAAGTTAAGGTGAACTCTGTTTTAAAAACTTGTAAACTACTAGCAAAAACCATCCAGTGATAGAGAAATGAAAATACAATTATTGTCAATTGTACCATCTTTTTATCTTCTTTCTTGCTGTGTTTAATGACATCAATAGGTAAATAAATACATTGTCTTTGCAGTTTACCACATCAACAGAGTTCACCTGAACAGTTCACCATCTTTCTCAGTATGGTAGGTTATCCCCTCCCTTCCCATCCATGGCATAAATAAGCTAGTAAACCCAGTTACAACTGATTTGTGATTTTATTCATGCAGAATAGTGTCTTTATATCCTTGCTGTAGTACCAGTAAGACAACTGGCTCTGTACTCTTCCATCTATCATCATGCCGTAGCAGTTTAAGATGTATTCACTTGTCAGTTGTAACTGGGTTTTTAAGTAAATAACAGACAACAGTAGATGTATGTTTCTAGTGTGTGCATGTTGTGTTGGTTTCATATCATTTTATTATCAATATTTTAGCAACAGAGTGCTTGCCATATATCCATGAAATAAAGCCAAATAAGTCTAATTTTATTGTACCTTTTTAGTACAAACTAGTACATACCACTTGTGCAAAACACCAAGAGCTAATTGTATTTTTCATATTTTCTTTTTATGATTTCCCTTGAAATCAACAAACCTCGACCTATCTTGGTGTTTGTTTGTGCATGGATGGTCAAAATTGATCGTTCTCTTAGGCCGTTAACTGTGTAGCAATTGTGTCATGGATATATAGCAAGCACTTGACCATAGAATCCTGTGGGATGTTTATTCATTTCTTCACATTTCATAAGTAGTCTACTTCATTTTCCAAGCTGTTTTTTTGCAAGTATACACCTAATTCAAAAAAAGTTGAAACCTTCAAGACACCCATCTATGAATAGGAGGAAATTTGTATTACCCACAGTTCCTTGCGGTCATGCAATCGCAAATCACGGTTCGCCCCTTCAACCATTTTTGAATTAGGTGTATCTGTAACAACAAAGCCGAGGGAGTACACCCACAGTGGTTGTCCATATTGTGAGGATTGTACTTCATTCAGCTCAAGTCTGTTTTTTTTTTCTAAGTATATCATTTCACATTGGGATGGCAAAGAGAGTACACCCACAGGATTCTATGGTATTGTGATAGTTTAAGGGGTGTGTGGTAAAGGAGGTTGATGATGGATATTGTATTTGACGTCATAAGACAATTCATGAGATGAATCCTTGATACTGTAAAATAAACAAACTTGATAGCATACTATTAGTAAAGACTGTAGCATGGCAACAACATGATTGACAGTTAAATAACTGGTTAGCTTGCCTTAATGTTTTGAATTTTTGGTCAAAATGTTGTTACTGTTTCTAGGTCAGGTGTGTAATTTACAGACAGGCAGATATTGTCATGGTGTTTGTTCTTTACAATGGTCTTGTAGCAATGTGTAGCACCATACATCAAAGTGTCAATGCCATTTTTCTTGTTTCTTATATTGTATGTCAATTTGACTTCATAAGATATCTTAACAGTAGAATAGGTGAAAATGAAGGACAACTTTTGATTTGCACACAATAATTATTTTAAGAATTCCATTACATTCAGTTGTACATGATATTACACATGTTGCAAAACATTAAGGCAAGCTAAAATGGCTGTGTACTGTACCTGTAACAACAATATCTACATACTCACAACCTTCTCTGCTTGTTGTCTGTAGCTCAACCTTTGTTTACAGCCACAATTCATATCTTTCTTTCTTGATTCTTGAGTACTTGGTTGTTTTTCTCCTTGTTGTGGTTCAAGATTGTCCTGTATTTGATTGTCATGTACTGTACCCTGTAACAACAATACCTACATACTCACAACCTTCTCTGCTTGTTGTCTGTAGCTCAACCTTTGTTTACAGCCACAATTCACATCTATCTTTCTTGATTCTTAAGTACTTGGTTGTTTTTCTCCTTGTTGTGGTTCAAGATTGCCCTGTATTTGATTGTCATGTACTTTACCTGTAACAACAACCTACATACTCACAACCTTCTCTGCTTGTTGTCTGTAGCTCAACCTTTGTTTACAGCCACAATTCACATCTATCTTTCTTGATTCTTGAGTACTTGGTTGTTTTTCTCCTTGTCGTGGTTCAAGATTACCCTGTATTTGTTTGCTATACTGTCATTTGTCTCCTGTTGATATACAACTATCACAATTGTTGTACTGACATAAACACAGCTACAAGAATACTCACAAAATACCACTTTGACAATAATGTATTTACACCAGTTTTCATGTTGAATTTTGATTGACAATTAAAGCAAGTCAAATTTTTCTATTGATCAATTCCGTTGATTGTTACTATTGTTTTTACTTCATGATATATGAAAACTGGTGTAAAAGACAGCTGTCACATCTATCATCTTATATTTCTCAAGAGGTGATTGGTCCTTTGAAGTTCTTCCTTCCAGTTCTGAAAAGAGACTTGCTGTGTATGCCATCTTTTTTGTCACATATCAAAACTGTACAATCCTGCTCCTGTTGACAAACAACTACCACAACTGGTGTATATAAACAAGCAATACTTACAAAATACTTTCTTTGATCATAATTCTATTCACACCAGTTTTCATACTAAATAATATTTTCGTTTCTATTTTGTCAAAGATTGAGAACTTTTCCAAATCAAATTCAAATGTATATGAAAACTAGTGTGTTGTTATTGACACAAAGCAACAAATCCCTTCCATAGTCTTCATTCTTGGAGGTAAGTCTGTACGATCTCTGCGTGGTTTTCCAGTAAGAGCTGCTTCTATATCTCATGGTGTGTTGGTATTGTAAAATCCCTTCCATAGTTCTTCATTCTAGGAGGTAGTCTCTAAGATATCTGCATGGTTTTCCAGTAAGAGCTGCTTCTATATCTCATGGTGTGTTGGTATTGACAAATCCCTTCCATAGTTCTTCATTCTTGGAGGTAGTCTGTAAGATCTCTGCATGGTTTTCCAGTAAGAGCTGCTTCTATATCTCATGGTGTGTTGGTATTGACAATTCCCTTCCATAGTTCTTCATTCTTGGAGGTAGTCTGTAAGATCTCTGCATGGTTTTCGTGTAAGAGCTGCTGCTATATCTCTTGGCAATACTGCACGGTTTTTGTCCTGTTAACATATGACTATCACAACTGTTATATATCAACACATGACAAACAAAACCTTTGGTGAAACATTTGATATGGCATTAATGATTGTAAAGGACAAAATGTAAATAAATCTTGTGGACGTTATAATATAGAATAATTTAAGAATAAACTATTATTATTATTAAGACAACAACATTAATGAAGGAATCAACACAAGAACAAAGTGAATCTTGATAAATAATATCATCATTCTCAACATAATGAGGCACAATTCAGTGTCAGCGTAAGTTAGAGTTGACCATTATATGTTCCAAGTCACCTACTCTGTTCTTGAACAAACTCAATCATATGTTATTGATGTATTTGTGACAGCCATAAACATATAACAACATAACACTACTACAAGCCATGCAAGGGCAGTGGTGGATTAATTGTCTGACAATATTACTACTGATGGACCACTACAAGTTAACCTGGTTTCAGCTGATTCTCTAGAACAAAATGGTTAGTATGTTGGTGTTGTTGGTAATATCAGTGTGCGTTTAATTTTTACATGTTGTATAATATAATGACATTGAGATGTAAAGCAGTCAGTATGTAATTATGGCTATACTGGTCTGTCTGTCTGTCTTTCAAGATGGCTGTACAGGTCTATATGTCTGTCTGTCAAAATGCCTGTACTGATCTGTCTGTCTGTCTGTCAAAATGGCTGTACTGATCTGTCTGTCTTTCAAGATGGCTGTACAGGTCTACCTGTCTGTCAGTCCAAATGGCTGTACTGAACTGTCTGTCAAGATTGCTGTACTGATCTGTCTGTCAAGATTGCTGTACTGATCTGTCTGTCTGTCTGTCTGTCAAGATTGCTGTACTGATCTGTCTGTCTGTCTGTCAAGATTGCTGTACTGATCTGTCTGTCTGTCTGTCAAGATTGCTGTACCCGTCTGTCTGTCTGTCTGTTAAGATGGCTGTTCAGGTCTTTATGTCTGTTTGTCACAATGTCTCTCTGTCCGTCAAGATGCCTGTCTGTCTGTCCATTAAGGGTGTTAGCAAGTTACAATGTCAGCATCTTTGTGTCACAATGTTTTGCAGTCCAACTGTAGAAGCAAGTAATTAATGAAGGAAAAAATGCAATTATCTACACTATAACAATTGTAATAACTTAGTATTTTCACTTATTTAATATTTACATATTGTACACGCAATTCAGCTTACTAGCTGCAAGGTGTTTTTTTTTTCCAATAAACATATCTATCTATCTATCTATCTATCTGATAACTACAACAAGTTTCACAGACATGTTTCAGCATTGTCCTGTGTTACTGTCAATATAAGAATAAGTGAATTTCAAAAATGTTTTACACAAGTGACAGCAAAGGATGGTGGTGAAACATGTCTACAAACGTACATTAATACTGTCTATCATATTAACAAAATTAAGTTGTTAATCTAAATATATCATGTTTACAAAGTAAGATGTTGAAACTTTTCTGCAAAACTTACAAATATTGTTTAAGTTGATAATCTAAATACATCATGTTTACAAATTAAGATGTTGAAACTTTTCTGCAAAACTTACAAATACTGTTTAAGTTGTTAATCTAAATATATCAGTTTTATGAAGTACTTCAGATTTAGTCGACAGGTTAATTTCTTTAAGCAAGGATTGTGTGAACCAATTTAATTTTTTTATAGTTTACTCTTCACTTCTCTTCTGGTACTGTTTTACTTTTTAGTTTAAAACTTTCTAGGAATTGTCTGGGCTTTGCTTGAAAAATTGAAGGTTATATATATATATATGAAGGAAAGGAATGAAATGTAAAGAAAAGTGACTGCAGATAGTTGATGAAGAAGTTGTTGAGGAAGAAAAAGTCGAGGAGAAAAAGACAGTATTTTTTTTTTTTTTGCCATCTATTAAAAGGTAATGTCCCAATAGAATTTTATAAATCATGTCTGCATTTCTCCCATGTTGTTTAAAACCACCTTGTTTATGTATTTTACTCCTTTTCTAGTTGGCATGGCAATCTGGAAATTCTATTTCTTTGCTATATGAGGTTAAATATAGGAGGGGTCACATTGACAAATCCAATGCCAATCTGCTTCTCTGTTTTCTTTCTATCTGTATTTCTTTGTTTTCTTGTTGACATTGGTAATTAATTATTTTTTTGATGTCATGGTGATCATGAAATCATGTCTTTCTTCTGTATAACCCATAGGGTCAAATGGGTGTAACAGTTCCTTGATGTATAACAAATTCAATGCCACCTTGCTACCTTGTCTTCCTTCTTTCTTTCCTTGCTTCTTTCTGGTTTACACTAATGGATTCTTTTCTTTTCTTGATGTCATAGTGATCTTGATATCAAATTTCTTGCCTATGAAGTGATGTGACAGCTAATGGATGTATTAGATAATGAATCTAACACCACTCTGTTTCTCTACTTTCTTTGTTTCTTTTTGTTAGTGTTACCACTGTTGGTTTCTTTTATTGATGAATGGGATAGCAAAGTGCTCTCTGATTATTACTTTCTTGATGTTTTGGTTTACTTTGGTTGCCCCCATTGTGGTTATGTAATGAGGAAGGTGTACAGAGGAAATATTGGAAATAATGATATATTGTAGTGCCAGAATGTACTATCAAAATGACTTGTGTTCTGTTTAGTTGGTAATGAAGGACATCAACACATGAAAATAGTTGACACACAAGAAGTTGATGTCTTCACAGTAATAAGTGTTTCTTCACATTGGTTGTAAATAGTTGACACTCAAGAAGTTGATGTCTTAACACAGTAATAAATGTTTCTTCATATTGGTTGTAAATAGTTGACATCCAAGAAATTGATGTTTTCACAGTAATAAATGTTTCTTCATATTGGTTGTAAATAGTTGACACACAAGAAGTTGATGTCTTCACAGTAATAAATGTTTCTTCATGATGGTTGTAAATAGTTGACACAAAAGAAGTTGATGTCTTCACAGTAATAAATGTTTCTTCATGATGGTTGTAAATAGTTGACATCCAAGAAATTGATGTTTTCACAGTAATAAATGTTTCTTCATATTGGTTGTAAATAGTTGACACACAAGAAGTTGATGTCTTCACAGTAATAAATGTTTCTTCATGATGGTTGTAAATAGTTGACACAAAAGAAGTTGATGTCTTCACAGTAATAAATGTTTCTTCATATTGGTTGTAAATAGTTGACACACAAGAAGTTGATGTCTTCACAGTAATAAATGTTTCTTCATATTGGTTTTAAATAGTTGACACCCAAGAAGTTGATGTCTTCACAGTAATAAATGTTTCTTCATGTTGGTTGTAAATAGTTGACATCCAAGAAATTAATGTCTTCACTGTAATAAATGTTTCTTCATATTGGTTGTAAATAGTTGACACACAAGAAATGGATGTCTTCACAGTAATAAATGTTTCTTCATGTTGGTTGTAAATAGTTGACACAAGAAGTTGATGTCTTCACAGTAATAAATGTTTCTTTTGTTGGTTGTAAATAGTTGACACACAAGAAGTTGATGTCTTCACAGTTATAAATGTTTCTTCATGTTGGTTGTAAATAGTTGACACAAGAAATGGATGTCTTCGCAGTAATAAATGTTTCTTCATATTGGTTGTAAATAGTTGACACACAAGAAATGGATGTCTTCACAGTAATAAATGTTTCTTCATGTTGGTTGTAAATAGTTGACACAAGAAGTTGATGTCTTCACAGTAATAAATGTTTCTTTTGTTGGTTGTAAATAGTTGACACACAAGAAGTTGATGTCTTCACAGTTATAAATGTTTCTTCATGTTGGTTGTAAATAGTTGACACAAGAAATGGATGTCTTCGCAGTAATAAATGTTTCTTCATATTGGTTGTAAATAGTTGACACAAGAAATGGATGTCTTCACAGTAATAAATGTTTCTTCATGTTGGTTGTAAATAGTTGACACCCAAGAAGTTGATGTCTTCACAGTAATAAATGTTTCTTTTGTTGGTTGTAAATAGTTGACACACAAGAAGTTGATGTCTTCACAGTAATAAATGTTTCTTTTGTTGGTTGTAAATAGTTGACATCCAAGAAGTTGATGTCTTCACAGTAATAAATGTTTCTTCATATTGGTTGTAAATTGTTGAAACCCAAGAAATTGATGTCTTCACTGTAATAAATGTTTCTTCATGTTGGTTGTAAATAGTTGACATCCAAGAAATTGATGTCTTCACTGTAATAAATGTTTCTTCATGTTGGTTGTAAATAGTTGACACACAAGAAGTTGATGTCTTCACAGTAATAAATGTTTCTTCATATTGGTTGTAAATAGTTGACACACAAGAAATTGATGTTGAAATGTTTCTTTGCATTGCTTATTATCTTGTTGGTATACCGTTTTCTTTTGGAATCTGATACGTAACTTGTTTTCATATTGTTTTCTTCGTTCTTCCATCAATATAGTGTTTTAGTCTTGTTTCAAATCTTTTAAAATTCCTTGAGAAAGAGTTTTCTTGTTCCCTTATTGGTGTACTGTTTTCTTTTCTTTGCCCTTTTGATTGTACAGTTTATCCAGCAGAACCTCCAAACAAAGTTGAGCTCTGAGTATGTTTTGCAAAATAATTAAGTTGAATTGCTGGGCTTTTTGAAAGTCATCTTATTCTCTTGACTTTTAAAATACAAAAAGAAATTAAAAAATATATCTCTGAACTCTGTTCATAAAGAAAAATCAGTTTCTTGTCGATTTATCTGGAACAATTCAAGACATCAGCCTGATATCATGCTTTCTCACAAACATTTAAATTGAATGGATGGATCTTTCTTGTTTCTAGTGACTTTGACAATGCAAAAATTTCAAAATGTTAATATCTTAACACTGTTCATAGAGTACTGAGTTAAAATCATAGGAAAATGTGATATCTCTGAAGCCAGTCATTTCACTGAAAAGGTGTCCAGTCAAAACCATAGGAATATGTGATATGGTGTCCAAAGAAGGCTGCTTGGTGTCCTTGACACAGAAGATAACAATATGATATTCAGGCTTCTTTTGTGGTACCCATATTGTCTACTGGGTTAACAGTATTTAAACTTTGTCTCTTTTACATGAAATAATTTATATTCTGCTAAATTGAAAGAGAAAATAATTTGTAGCCCTCATCTTGATTAAAAAAACTTTAATTAGTTGCTGCACAAGTAAGAAGAAATTCTGAGTAGTCTTCATGACCGTTGAAATCATGTTTTGCTTCTTGTGTAACTAAAGACTTATTTTATCGACAGGAAAGCTGCCATGATTGTTGCCCAGATTAGTTGCCCCAAAAATGATCAAAAATTAATGTAGTTCAAAAATGTGTTCACTCAGCAACAGATCTTGGAAGCTTGAAATAACATTGTCATCCTTCTAGATGTTGAGAGGTCTTTGAGATATACAGGACATCGACAGATCTTGGAAGCTTGTAATAACGTTGTCATCCTTCTAGATGTTGAGAGGTCTTTGAGATATACAGGACATCAACAGATCTTGGAAGCTTGTAATAACATTGTCATCGATCCTTCTAGATGTTGAGAGGTCTTTAAGATATAAAGGACAGCAACAGATCTTGGAAGCTTGTAATAACATTGTCATCCTTCTAGATGTTGAGAGGTCTTTGAGATATAAAGGACAGCAACAGATCTTGGAAGCTTGTAATAACGTTGTCATCCTTCTAGATGTTGAGAGGTCTTTGAGATATAAAGGACAGCAACAGATCTTGGAAGCTTGTAATAACGTTGTCATCCTTCTAGATGTTGAGAGGTCTTCAAGATATAAAGGACAACAACAGTTCTTGGAAGCTTGTAATAACGTTGTCATCCTTCTAGATGTTGAGAGGTCTTTGAGATATAAAGGACAGCAACAGATCTTGGAAGCTTGTACATGTAATAACTTTGTCATCCTTCTAGATGTTGAGAGGTCTTTGAGGTATAAAGGACAGCAACAGATCTTGGAAGCTTGTAATAACGTTGTCATCCTTCTAGATGTTGAGAGGTCTTTTAGATATAAAGGACAGCAACAGATCTTGGAAGCTTGTAATAACGTTGTCATCCTTCTAGATGTTGAGAGGTCTTTTAGATATAAAGGACAGCAACAGATCTTGGAAGCTTGTAATAACGTTGTAATCCTTCTAGATGTTGAGAGGTCTTTGAGATATAAAGGACAGCAACAGATCTTGGAAGCTTGTAATAACGTTGTCATCCTTCTAGATGTTGAGAGGTCTTTGAGATATACTGGACATCAACAGATCTTGGAAGCTTGTAATAACGTTGACATCCTTCTAGATGTTGAGAGGTCTTTGAGATATAAAGGACAGCAACAGATCTTGGAAGCTTGTAACAATGTTGTCATCCTTCTAGATGTTGAGAGGTCTTTAAGATTTCAGAATGGACAGCAACAGATCTTGGAAGCTTGTAATAATGTTGTCATCCTTCTAGATGTTGTGAGGTCTTTGAGGTATAAAGGACAGCAACAGATCTTGCAAGCTTGTAATAACGTTGTAATCCATCTAGATGTTGAGAGGTCTTTGCAGTATAAAGGATAGCAACAGATCTTGTGTGTTTATTTTATAACGATGGAATTCCTCTCCAAAAGGGCAACCACTATGCTACCTTCTGTAGCATGTACATTTTAAATATATTGTAAATATATAACAACTTTTCAATTATTCATCAATGCAACTTTCATAATAAACAATATTGGTTAGAGAAATTATCATTGTGTTATCATATTGATTTGTTTCTTTCTTTCTTTTATTGTATATTTTGCACAAATATTTATTTCATTGTTATAATAATGAATAAACGTTTAAGTTTAGATGTCTTTGTCTGGCTTTAGAATCATTTTTTTTTTTTCAAGTTATAATAAATATTTTATATATTTTCACCTAAATAAATCACTTTCTATGTAAATGTCTACAATATTCATATCTCATGTTTCATGTTCAATAGTAGTCAAATGTTGCCATGGTAATCATGGTAAATATAGGTTGTATTGGTCATGAAAGGTTGTCATGGAAGGCATAGGTTGTCATTGTAATTATAGGTTGTCATAGTAGCCATTATTTGTCAGGGTAATAATAACAGGTTGTCATGGTAGTCATAGGTTGTCATTGTAATTATAGGTTGTCATAGAAGCCATTTGTTGTCAGGGTAATAATAACAGGTTGTCATGGTAGTCATAGGTTGTCATTGTAATTATAGGTTGTCAAAGAAGCCATTTGTTGTCAGGGTAATAATAACAGGTAGTCATGGTAGTCATAGGTTGTCATTGTAATTATAGGTTGTTATAGAAGCCATTATTTGTCAGGGTAATAATAACAGGTTGTCATGGTAATCAGTGATAGGTAGTCAAAGGTTGCAATTGTTATCATAGGTTGTCTTTGAAATCACAGGTTGTTGTGGTAATCATTGGTTGTCTTGGTAACTATAGTTTGTAATGGTAGTCAATGATAGGTTGTCATAGTAGTCAAATGTTGTCATGGCAATCACAGGTTGCCATGGTAATCAGAGGTTGTTAACCAAGAGTAGTGGTAGTCATATTTTGTTGTGGTTATAGTTGTGGTTATGTTCAAATTATGTCAAATGTTTGTTTTTTTAATTTTTAAATAATACTAAATTGTAGTATCAGTAAACCATAATTTAATAGACTTGTTTTACTAGGTTAACTTGTAGTTCGTCATCAATCAAATTCTGTTTTTTGATATTTTGAATATTTGAGTATATTTTTCTCAACAGATTTGTCCTCAAATGGCATGTATGTTCAGGTTAATTGTCAATATGCTCAGGACTGTCAGAACTAGATATATTAATAAATTCATTAACATCCACAAGAATATTGTTTCATTCCACCTATTTTCCTTGTATCTTGACCTAGATTGGACTTAACTCTCAAATACCTGGTCACTTTGTGAAATAATAATAGAATCAAATAATATAATTAAGAGGTTTTCAAAGAGAGCAGCTTCATGCTTTTCTACTGTGGATGATGGGTATTCTGCAGTTATTCCCAAGACTGTTTATTCTTACCAAAATCACTGATTTGCAGTTTTATTATTGCTTCAATGACAATTGTCTATATCAAAAATGTTTTATGTCGTTGGCATCATTCACAGCATATACAGATATTTCAAAAAACATTATATAATGAATGGAGCAATCCAAGACCGAACGGCATTGTGGGTCTCATATATAATATGTCTATTATTATTGTAAAATGATGCGGTAAATACACTTTTAACTGAAAGCATGTGAAAGCACACCACGAACGTGGACTGTAACCTTAATTTGGAATCAAAAATATGTATAAAGGCGATATTTACTCTCCATCACTAAGAATAAAATAACTATTATTATGTATTTTACTTTAAACAATATTACATGACCCAAAATGCATTTTGGTCTTGCAATGCACTAAAAATTCAGTATTCTAAGCTTTTTAAAATAGCTGTATATTTGTTAAGGGGATCCTAATGCAATGTTGCTTACAAATATCAATATTAATGCTTGGTTTGAATACAAGGAAAACAGGTGAAATGGAAACAGCTAAGAATAAGTTATAGAAATAACTCACCCAGTTTTAAACCACTAACACAGTTTTCACCCATTCTTGGTTGAAATGTCATTTGATATAATGATAAACCAAGGACATCATCTGAAAAAAAAATATAAATAATTCATCTCAAGAATATGGAAGTAGCAACAATATCAATGATAGTGACAATGTATATAATAATAAAAGTGAAAAATGACAAAAATATAATATTCAGTTTCAACCATTTTGAAATAGAAACGGAAGCTAGCGAGTAAACTAGTATAGGCTACGTGGGTGTTTGATATAAACAATAGGTAATATAAGTTAATAAAATTTGCAACACCGTAAAAAAAAGTGTTGACTTAACTTTACTGACGTTTGGAGAGATACCAAGAGAGATACCAAGTATAAATAGCAAGAGCCCATGTAAATTATAATGTCATAAAACTACTTTCGAAATAAAATCCTAACAGAAAAATGTTTATCTCTTGAAAAGCAGTTAGATAGTTTTCGATACCCACAGGGGTAGGGCTGGTAGGGTTATATCTACTAAGGGGGGAGGGGCTGTCAAGTACAAAATTCGATAAATATCAAATAAATACACATCTACAACAAAATAAAATTGCTAAAGGCAGAACAAATAATCTATAACATACAGTTTCGAGTTCGTATTTGCAGATAAGATATACTATGCTTCCCAGTAGACCGTGACAACCTCGAAATTTTATCGCGACCCGTCGATACGAAAAATTGATCACGTGATGGACTTTTTATGTACCACGTGATGATATTCTTCTGTACCACGTGAACAGCATTTTTCGTTTGGCGCGGGTTCACATACGATCTTCGATCGAATCCAGTTCCCACTTGAAATACTCATAGTTTACGTGATGTACCAGCTGAAATTGAAGTTTGATAATGAACGAAATGCTGTATCATTTTTTGAGGCAGAAGAAATTTCCAGCTATTCCTTACTAGTTCATAAAGTAAAAAACACACTGCCCAGTCGATTTCGCTACGAAGAACTTAGGCTTCAATATGTAGATGACGAAAAATGCTATATAGATGTTTCTAAAGACAAACAATGTATTCTGGACATGCTGAGATGTGCAAGTAATGTAGAAAACGCAGATTTCAGACGAATAACAATGAAAGTCAGCATAACGAACTCCCCTTTGCCGCCATCTCCTCCATCAAGAGCGATAAAAAGGCCCACTACAACGCTTTATAGTCCCTCTTCTTTACCAACAAGAAAAGAGAAATCATCGAGGGAAAAGTCTACCAGTCGCAGAAAGCTAGCTGTATCATTTACAAACCCGCCTCCTAATCAGTCTACTATCACAAGCGTGTTTAAAAGCCCATTAGAAAAATACATTGAAAATAAAAAAGCTAAATTGGCGTCTATAAGAAATAAAGAGCTTCAACTCTCGTGGTCGATTAAAGAGTACACTGACCTTAAAAATACAGGCTCTGGCCATAGGAGCAGTGGTCCAATGTGCGGAAATTGTCATAGAAGAGAAAATCACAATCGACTAAACTGTCCCTACGCGGAGTGCGAGACATTTTTTCACTGCGGAGAGATCGAAAAACACGCCGCAGAAAAGGCCGCTCTAAAGGATCTACAAAAGCAACACAAAGATGTCCTTAAAGAAATAGAGTCAGTGGAAAACGATTTGAGGTTAAAACAGCAGTCCATTTCTTCCATTGAAGATCGTTTTATTTACAAAGTAAGGAAGAACCTCATTAACAGCGATCCAAACAAATACCTGTCTGCCAGCGGTAATGGAGGATATGTCGAGAATTGGTTTCTCTTGACTAAAGACGCAAAAAAACTTGAACGACTTTGTAAGGGTCGAGTGCCTGCCTCAGATGAGATACAAAATATCTTAAGCGGTCCTGATGAGCCAATCAATACTTTTGTAAAAGAGCAAAAGAAGACGAGTGTAAGGAATCCGTACAGAAGAATGTGGGAAGAGAGTGGCGTCGAGTGGCCATCACTCCCAGAGCAATCTACAAGTACACCGTCCTCAGCTAGCTCTTTACCGCCTTTGCCTGCAGCTAGTTCAACTGGAGGTGGATTCCTAGCTTCCCTTCAGTCTGAAGAGTATAATGATGACTTCTTGTTGGCACTCGGAATTCAACAGAGTTTAAACACAGTAGTGAAAGCTGAATATTGCACAGCCACCGCTTCAAGACCTTCAAGCTACTCCACTTGTACGACAACTGTAGCCATTCACGACATAGATGATACTACTGCTACAGATCCTACTGGTCTTCAAGTCTCAATCGACAGTGGTCCTGTTACAGGTACTGGAAACACAGGCGCAGATACATGTAAAGACAACGACTTAAGTGGACTTGATGTGCTTTTAGAAGCGTGTAACAAAGTACAAGGTTACTGACTTTACATTAACTTCATGTACTCTGACGATATAATTGTAACGTAAAACTTTCCCACCAAATAGTTGCGTTTTATATAAACAGTTTTATTTTATTTTTGGTGAAGCGACAAGTGAAGTTAAGTGTCATTCTTGTAATGGATAACTTATGTTTATATTAAACGTCAATGACAATTCAGTCTTAAAGCTAAAAATAGCTGGAAATAGCCCCCAGTATTTTTCGTTTGCGCGCGATACTGTTTTTTATATCAGAGAAAAACTGTTTTCAAATGGCTATACTCTCATGTATTCTGTATGGGTGGTAATGCATGGTGAAATTTTGAAAACTTTGTTTTGAGTCTCACGAGACAGCCAGATGCCAATGCGGCGCCCGAATCATTTGGCTAAAAAATTTATCATTTTTAGTGCAGGGATTAGGATGTGATTACCTTACTGTGAGCAAAACTAAAAAGAATTCTAGCCCTGATAGTCAGGCTACTTTCACAAAACAATACTTTACAACACCCACATCGTTGAGTTCAATCTTGTTAACTTATCACTAAGATATGTGAAATTTGAAACTGCATCGAGTAAAATATGACTGACAATATTGTAGAAATCAATCTTTATTTCAAGTAATTAAAATCTAATATTTTGAATCATAAAAGTCATTAGGTGATTGTGAAACAAATGAAAACTTTCGTTGCATGTTGAGTTGTTTTATCGTGCGCGTACATTTATGACATGACAGTGTAGAGTGTGTCAATTAACGTACCGGTTACACGCATATGTAATGTGATTTTTCTAAATAAAAAAGACAGATCATATGGTTTTGTGTATTCTTTTATTGTTCATTTACTACTATGCCAATATGGGATATCTAGTCTGATAAACATACAGTTCCGAAACCGAAAGACATGATTGTTTATAATTGTCTATCATCTGTAACGTTTGTTGAAATAGAAGTTTGAAATCTTGCACTTACGGTAAACAATTACATATTGAAATAATCGCAATACTTGTAAAAGCCATAACAGTCCAGATCGGTTACGTTCTTAAGACATTCGTAAATTCCGTCGTGAATGTTGCGATTGAATACAGTCTTTATGTTGTCTTGTTTGGCTAATGTCTTGAGTTTGTTGAATACTAACTCAATTGGATTCAACTCTGGAGAGTAAACAGGGAGATAGACAACATCAATACCTTGTTCGTCAAGCCATTCATCTAAAATATAGCCACCAGCATAGTGATGTGTAGCACAGTTGTCCATAAGTATCAAGTCTCCATATTCAAGAATCGGGCGACCATTAGGCATCATGTTTGCCGCTGCTTCTCCCCAAAAGTTTAAAAATGTTGCTGTATCAGTTGCACCATCTTCCGTATTGGCATAGAGGACTCCTTGCAATCCAATAAGCAAGTTAAGAGTTACATTTGGAGCGTTTATATACCTTCCGACTTCAATGCAAGGCATATTGACAACGGAGTGACCGTAATTAGGCCGACAAACATCTGGCATGCGAAATCCACTTTCATCAAAACATTTAACTCTATACGGGTCAACATTGCTCATAAAGTTTAAGAAGTCTTGACAGTAATTTACGTTAGCTGGATTTAATTTGTCAAGCGATGCTCTTGACAAACGCTTCCTTGTTCTTCGTCCGCCTTGAAGACGATGTTGGACTGATCGACCGATAGCACTCTTTGATGTCCCACTGGGTATAAGACAGTGCAAATTGACCTCATCCAAAATTTGTTTATAGGGCATAGAAGGTTTTATTGCTTTCAAACCTTCAATCAGATCTAAGCTTTGGTTTTGTAGATGTGGCGGGTTGTTGCCTCCTTTCCAACGAGCTTTAACATCTCCCGTTTCAACGCACTGCAACCACACTTTCTTCACTGTTGTTTTGCTAATATTCAGTTGTTGCGCTATCTGATTAAATGATCCTGGAAAAAAGCCAGTGAAAATATCACCTCCTTTCTGGACAATTTTGTCAATAACAAGCTTTCTTGTGTCTTCATTAAGACTTTTTCCCGGTTGGAATGTCCTTCCCTGTTTGGAGACGATCATTTTTGTACCGGACAATCTTTGCCTTCAACGTATACGCGCCAAACAAAAGTAGTATTTCAAGTACTAGTATAAATGAAGCCGTGGGAGGTCGTGGGAAGATTCGATCACTATGATTCGATCGAAGATCGTATGTGAACCCGCGCCAAACGAAAAATGCTGTTCACGTGGTACAGAAGAATATCATCACGTGGTACATAAAAAGTCCATCACGTGATCAATTTTTCGTATCGACGGGTCGCGATAAAATTTCGAGGTTGTCACGGTCTACTGGGAAGCATAGTATTTTTACCTTGTTTTTACAAGCAACTTGACTCCATGTTGACACGTTTTTGACTCAGTGCAAAACATCGTCGTTACTTTAAAAATACTGTGTAGACCTTCAACAAAACACCTCAAATTAGTTCATCTTTGATTAAGACACAAGTTATATTGTATTTTCTCGTAATTTGTTCTCTCTCCATACCTGAAAGATGCAAAAATTCAAATGCGGCTTCGTGAAGATCTTAAAATTAGCGCCACGAGGAAGACGCAAAGGATGGTGGGTAATTTTTCTTCTGTAAGCGTTGGAGTCACCGCTGGACTGACATGGACTGTGGATGAACGGAATGAGGAAATTTGCGTTTCTTACTAAAAACATCACTTTCCTAGTTGTATTTAAAAACAATTTCCATCGAATGCTTTTTTGATGTTTTACTATTGTTTGTTTGCTGTACTGATATGAAAAATTCCTTCAACATTCCTTCATATTGCAACCCCCAAAAATACTCAAACCTGACATTTTACACCAAAAAAAATACATGGCATGCAAATTTCAACCCCCCAAAAATACAAGACCTTAAATACCTCAAAACTGATTTATTGAATTAAACAGGCTCTAATGCATGATTTTGCATAAAACAAAAAAAGAACCCAAAAATACGGGTTTCTTTTTAAGACCTAAAAAAATATGTGGCAGGTCTCTTGACCCCAAAAAATACCCAGAACGAAAATTGTCAACCCCAAAAAAATCAAGACAACCCAAGACTTCAGTCAGGCATGAACCACACATTACACTGAAAGATACAACAGTCACACTGTTCTGTTCAGTGATATTCAAACTTTGACACTACAAATATCAATTAGACAATATACATTGAAGTTTTGTTTTGTTTGCAGAAATATGGGGAGCAGTCATTATTTATGGTGGGGTAGGGGGTGGGTGATTGAGAGGAGGGGTTATGGAATTTTCAAAACTTGTGAAGGAGGGGTTACTAATTTTCCTAGGCAACTGAAGGAGGGATCACGATTTTGGCCAACATCAGAAAGAAGGGTCATGAAAAACATGTTTATAGCAAGGGAGGGGTTTGGACAATTTGTAAATTTGAAGCAAAAAATCACCCACCCCCTACCCCACCATAAATAGTGACAGCTCCCTAATTAATATAGAAAGACAAGAATTCAAATCATAAACTTGGTAATTTATTATTTAAATATTGGTTGGTCAATAAAACACTCCCCTATTTAGTTATTGTTTAAAAAAATTTATTTAAACTACTTACCCTATCTATATATCATAAAATAGATGCATATAAATAAATCCCACCGCTACTATAATCACAGCCACCAGCAGCATCAGAAGTAGCAGGAGCATCATAACCACCATCTCCATATTTAAACTAATCATCACCACTAACCATCAGTAGTATATATAATCATTGACATCATCACCACCATCTCATCATCCCTCTTAAAGTCGTCTATTGTAACGCCTGTCCCAAAAGTAAACCCACCTGGCCTTATCGAGAGTGACCTGAGACCAATATCTCTCACCTGCACACTATCTAAAGTCCTGGAAGGTTTTACTTGCAAGAGACTTCTATCTCAACTTAATGGAAAGATTGATCCACGTCAGTATTCACGCAAGGGCCATTCAACAACAGACGCCCTTCTCTACATGCTTCAGGCCATCTATGAAGCCGTTGACAGTGGCAACGCAGCAGCCCGAATATTCTTTGCTGATTTCTCTAAAGGCTTTGATCTTATAGACCATGCATAACATCTTGATGACTGAATTGAAACAACTGCAAGTATGCCCTACCCTCCTGTGCTGGATTGCTGGGTTTCTATCTCAACGTATGCAAGCGGTCAGGATTGGAGATACTCTTTCAAACTGGAAACAACCTAAAGGAGGAATTCCACAAGGGACCAAGTTAGGAGTCATCCTATTCACTGTCATGACCAACAGACTTCTTTCTGATTGGCATCTTAAGATCAAGTACGTCGATGACACGTCTGCTGTGGAAATATTACCAAGGAACTCTATTAGTTACCTGAACACTGTTGTCTCTGATATTCTTCAATTCTCAACTGAACACGGGATGAAATTAAACCCTCTCAAATGTAAGGAAATGCTTATCAACTTCTTGACCAACCCTAATTTCATCACTGCTCCCATCAATATTGGTAATAGAATAGTAGACTCTGTAACAAGTTACAAGATCCTGGGTGTAATCATTGACAATGATCTCCAATGGAACAGCCACGTTGATTACATCTGCAAGAAAGCATCAAAGAGACTCTATTCACTACGACTTCTGAAGCGAGCCGGGGTAGAGAAAAGAAATATATTACGGGTATACACAACCACGATAAGACCAATACTTGAATATGCTGTTCCGGTTTGGCAGGCAATACCAACCAATCTAAGTGATAGGATCGAATCTATACAGAAAAGAGCCTTGCACATAATAATCCCTGAGTCTGTAAACTATGATGAAGCTTTAACTACTATGCAACTAGAAACACTAACTAAAAGAAGACATTTTATCTGTGTACAATACATGGACAAAATTAAATCCGAGAACCATCCATTAAATACGCTACTGCCTCAAAGTCATACTAGGAACATTAGTTATAACCTAAGATCAAAACAAGACCAAGTTTATTATTATAACAATCTAACTACTTGCAAAACTAAAAGAGCAGAAAACTTTTTCATGTTTAGATATTTTAAATAAAGCATAAATTCATTAATAGAAATCATTTACCGATAAATAGTTTGTAAATATTTTAGATTTTATATATTAGCTTTAGATGATTTATTGTAAATAATTTGTTAATTCAGTTTTTTTATTGTAAATAGTTCGTTAATTCAGTTTTTTATACTGCAACAGAACCTTAATAAACTATTATTATTATCATCACCACCACCATAACCATGTCAACGTAATCATCACCATTGCCAAAGTCACCGTTACCAATATTAGTATCACCATCATAATTACTAGTATCATCACTATCATCATTAATATCATTTGTCAAAATTGTTGCCATCAGAATCACCACCACCATCTCATCACCACCATCTCATCATCATTACCACCACCATGTCAACATAATCATCACCATTGCCAAAACTACCACTGTATCACCAATATTAGTATCACCATAAATCATAATTACTATCATCACCATCATTATTAATATCATTTGTCAATATTGTTGCCATCAGCACCACCACCACCATATAATAATTATTATCATCATTTTATTACTATATCATCACCACCACCATTACATTAGGGACGGACAAAAAAAAATTTGAGCACAGCAAATATTCTGGAAAAAAAAGATGGTGCAAGATGAAAAAAAAATTTGTGCACATACTTAGAGTGGGGAAAAAATATCGTGCAAAAAAAAATTGCCCAACCCCCCCTCAAAGATCTAATGGTCCGTCCCTTATTGCCATTTCTATTAACAAACATTAAAATTATTATAGACATACATCAAGTTAGGGGCATCCAGAATTATTGGGATGCACTAGATATAAATTATTATTAGTATTATTATCTAAACAGGTATAAACAATCATTCTGTTTACTTTAAAACTTCAAATGTACTATCAGAAGTGGCTTTATATTCCATCTTCTTGTAGTTCATTACATCATTGGTCCTGTAATATGCACAATGCTCATAAAGATCTTCTACAACTTGATCAATTGGTTCACACTTGGCCAATTTGCTCATCTCACTATTGTACTGCCATTGAGTAGGACCCAGGTAGTGTGCATAATGATGCTTTATTCCTTTCAACATCTTGTCCTGATAGTCCTCTTCTTCATCTTTCAGCATATCATTAGTTGATGGTAGTAATGTTTTCTGTGATAATACTGCGGCAATAAGACGTGCTTGTAAACTAAATTGAGGAAAAGGGGTAATACGTATAGGTAGACCAATAAAAGACATAGTTGGATATTTAATGTTGAATAGATGTTTGTAGAGATGTGTTACACGATTGTCAACAACAGTTATCCCACACTTTTCGCTGAGGAACGGAAAGGAAAACAAATAACCAGTGCAAAACATGATGACATCTGCTTTGCGTCGCTGTCCATCTTGAAACACTACAGCACCATCATCCTCTACTTCAATCACATCATAGTGCTGCTCAATGTTGCCTGGCAACTCAGAGGAAAGACGGTTTCCATGGTGACTAAGGTAAAGAATCTTTGCATCACCACACAAGTCAAGACAAATATCAATGCCGGAGGCTGCTGCACCAATGAGAACTACTCTTTTTCCTGTAAAATTGCCTGGACTGCGGTACTGATGGCTGTGCATTACCATACCAGGGAACTTCTCTAGTCCAGGAATGGAAGGGATTTTGGGATCTGAATAATGCCTGGAAACATAACACATTGGTCTTCATTAGAATATAATTATGGATATGATGATGATAATGATCAATGACAATGGATAGCAATAATGATTATGATAATCATGTGTGGGAATTATATACACCTATTTCAAAAAAGGTTGACAGGGTGAACGACGATTGGTGATTGCACGACTGAAAGGAACTATGGGTAATACAAATTCTCAAATTATTTGTTTCTAAATTACCCAAACAATGCCTCGACCGTTCAGCGAAACCTTCAAGACACCCATCTAAGGTCATCGCTGAATGGTGTTTGGGTAATTTAGAATGGAATAAGAAGAAATTTGTATTACCCACAGTCCCTTTCGTCATGCAATCGCCAATCACCAATCACCAATCGCCAATCGTTGTTTACCCCATCAACCTTTTTTGAATTAGGTGTATACTTATAGTGTGAATGATGGTGATGATGCTCATGATGATGGCTGATAATAATTACTAAATGACTGGGGATTAAGATATATATAACAGGTTCCCATTTAAATACGTACTTTAATTCCCATTTAAATCTGTACTTGGGTCATTCCACATGAGACATTGAAATAATGAAAATTTGACAACATTAAAAAGCGTGCTCCAAAAAGAGAGTTAACTGACTAAGGTTCTCAATGTGATTTTACTGTAATATTATCTATTCTATGTGAAATTTACTAAGCATATTAGGCAATTTTCTTATATTTGACTTACTGAATTTGCCATTTGTAATGTCCGTCACATTTCTTGTAATGTCCGTCACGCTAAATATTCCCTTTTTTAAAAAAATAGAAAAAACAACTAAAAAATATAGGTCTTCAGTAAGAAAACTTAACCTATAACCAAATGCTAAAAAGCATTTGTTTGCTATAAACTTCTCACAATTCACAGGAATTTCACTTCTAATTTACCCAACTGGAATTAGTGGTAGTTTTAGCTGTAATGTCCGTCACGGTCCTTTTGGACAAAAATCTGACAAGTCGAAAATTATTTCTGAAAACTTTTTTCATGCAAATTGTAGACAAGGTTCTAAGACAGTTGTGTGAAAAAATAAATTGTAAGATAATGCAACTGTGTATGAAACACAAGCTTATTTAGGTCTGTGAATGTAATGTCCGTCACGGTGGAATGGCCCACTTATGCAAATTGTGTTGATCAATGTGTGCTAAACACACAGATCGACCAATCAGATAAGTTCACTACAGAAATAATATACTCTGATTGGTTGATCTGTGTGTTTAGCACACATCAACACAATTTGCATAAGTACGGATTTAAATGGGAATTAAAGTACGTATTTAAATGGGAACCTGTTATATTAAATTCAATATATAATTATTTGTACCATGTTTATCACTTTACTTTACCATGATGGTCATCATTATATCATAATATGATAAAAAATGGCATATATTATGATGATGATGATGTTCGTATAAATGGTATTGATGAAATAGATGATGATGTTCACTAAGATGGCAATTACCATGATGACCATGCACCCAATAAAGTTGATGCATGATGATTATGATTGTAGGAGCATGCAAGGATGGCAAAGTTGGTTAGTGCGCGGCATTCTGTGCGAGAGGTCCCGAGTTCGATTCCCAGTGACCTCACATCCTTGTTTCAACTTCTCTCCTTTCCGTGTAGTTTGAAGTAGCTTTAAATACCCGTAAAACTGAGCACTGATGGAGAGAATGGAGTAAAATGAGCACCGTCGGCCTCAAGTTTATCAGTATATGACTGTCTATCAGTATATGACTGTCATGAGTTATCGACGTTAAATAAGGTTACTTTACTTTACTTTAAGAAAACAGTGTGATGGAGATAGTTTGTAGTGCATGATGATATATAGCTTAAACAATGATTACGTTCAACTTGTTATTCTTACCCATTACACACAACCACAGCATCAAACATGGTCGTCATATTGTCTTTACTTTTCAAATCTTTCACAGTCACTTCCCAAAGCTGCTTATCGTCCTGAACCTTTGGTACAACATTCTCAACTTGATGGTTGAAGTGAATCAGACTTCTTATTGAAAAGTGATCCATGTAGTCCTCAAGATACTTGTTAACTTGGCTATGTGTCAAGAAACACTTCATGTCATCAGGGAAAGGGAAATCTGGGAACGTCATAACTTGCTTTGGAAGATTTGTTCTGTGAAAAGAAAGATATTGTGCCTCATTATATATATATATTTTTTTATAATTAAAATTCATAATTTGCTATTGATTTAATGGCTAGAGTAGAGAATACCTGTCCACAATGAACTTGTATATTTTCACTGCCACCGCAGTCGTCAATAAACACAGGAAACTCAACCCACAATATAAGGCTTTGCGATCACCACGAGACTGCAGACTGCGGTAGCAGTTGGATATATAACTTTGTCGTTCTCAAAAGCTTATAGAATTCATAGTTAACCATAAGGCTTTGCGATCACTATAGGGTTAATCCAAAAAATTGATGGGTATTCTCTACTCGTTTATTTAATATTGTTATTATAATTAAGTTATATTGTCAATCGCTGACTATTGATTGGAAATGTTTTGTGATCAACCATTGGTGATTGTTTGGCCAAAACAAATTGATATCAAATATCGATTGGGTACCCCAGAAATATCGACCTCTGAAATCAATCGATACGAATCGACAATATTCGATAATCTTTCGTTCATGAATACTGATACACAAGGGAAACAAGCTATTAAGGTTACAGTCTAGTTTCAGACCTATAATCTGGCCAAATTTTTTTTATTTCAGGAACGTTTTAGTCGATGAATAAACCTTCGAATAAAATCAAAATCTTTTGAAAATGTATTTTCCTTAGCGAGATATTTAACGAAACGTATTTTATGGCCAAATAAATATAACGACGAAAGTGTCATAATCCGTCCTAATCGCAGTGTTGCGCGATTCATTCCTGTGGAGCATTTTTTCGGCAAATTATTATAATTAGCATACACAACGTGCAAGACTGTTTACAGTTCGGATATATGTTGAAAATTTTACTTTAAAACCCGCTTTAATATCGCTTACATGTCAAAGAGAGAGAGGAAAAACCCTTGGAGTTGGTTGGTTCGGTGACCTTTCGTGATCCCGATGACAGATATATGGACTCAATGTTTACACAACTTCAAAGCCTTATAACTTTGTTCGAGTTTAATGCGTATAACACAACTTTGAGCGAATTGATCTAAAAATGTTTTCAACCAAATAGCCTGAAAATGCCATGTAGCATTATCAACTCAACAAAATTCAAAACGTGTGAGCGTTTGTCGAATAACAGCTTAGTTTCATATTTATGACTAAAAGTTTCGAATTTCACAAAAATAATTGAATCTCCGGCTTCACCTCTAATTTATATCTAAACTAAGTGAAATATTGACAAAGCCTCACACGTTTTGGAAGGCACGTATGTGCTAATTGACATTATGCAGAAAAGTCGACAATACAATGAGAACTTTTTTAGATCAATTCGCTCAAACAAAGACGGTCGTTTTGAGTTTAAAGCATTACAACTCTTTATACATGAGTATTTCGGTAAAACAAATTACATAGGCGTATTCTATGGTTATTTAGCTTTAAGGTGATGTGTAAATCTTTGAAATAACATTTAATCTGACGAGCTAATGATTTTTTTTACCGAGACACCCCGCGAAGGTGGACTGTAACCTTAACATAGATTAACATTGTCGTAATCGGATCCAACAAACATTACTCATATCTACCTTAGGTTCTATATCACAAGGGAATCAAGCTAGCATAGATTAAACATTACTCATATCTACCTTAGGTTCTTGTACATACTAGAATGAATAGGTAATCCATGTTCGTCGTGGTCTGTTTTGTCGGTGTAAACCCATGTTCCACCAACACAGTTGGTTTGTTCGTACACTACAGTACTAAATACACTTGGTTGTGCAGCTAGATATCTTGCCATACACAGGCCAGCAGCACCAGCTCCTATTACAGCTACTCGTATCATTGCAGTTAGTAAGAAAAAACAATAAAACAACAACTGTTTTGACCTAATGTTCGTTCTTATGTAATAAATAGTTCGGTCATCCCCAGACTCCTCTCCACAGGGAGCCCAAAACTTAGGACAAATGGTCATCCGTCTTCGCAGGCTATTGTAAGATGACACATATAACACATGACAATCGTAGGTTTTATGTATTTTTGTTTTATTTAGTTTGAAAGTATATACATTCAAATATAATATTTAGCTATATATCAGTTGTAACAAAACAAATACAGATATATGATAATGTAGAGAGGAGAGAAACGGATCAGGGAGGAGGGACTAACAGCTAAAATAAACAGGGAGGAGGGAGAAAAAAAGGTAAAAAATAGAGGGAGAAGGGAGAAGGTCGATTTTACCTAAATAATAGGCCCTTTGCAGGACTTGGTTACGTGCCTAGATACCGCATAGCAACAGGATTTTTGAGGGAAAAGATGCCTCGCGGGGTAAAAAAAAAAACTTACAAAACGAAAAACAAAACACTTCATCTTTGGAGATAGTTTATTCTTTAGTTTTAATTCAATCTAATACTTAAAATTCTTCCTCTATAAAGATGTCGCCCGTCTTCACCTCCTTGAAATGTTGTTTTTGACATAAAAAGTTAACGTTTTTATGGTTTTCTTTTCCTATTCGTTTGTGAACATCACGCAATTGCAAGTTTCAAGGTTAGTAATCGGGGTAACTTTTAGTTTTTCCCGTTTCAAGTATATTTTTCGATGTTTTGCTGTGACATAAAGAGAATGGAGGAATGAAACACGTGACCATGTCCTGCAAAGGGCCTATTATTGAACTATAAGGTCTTATTGGCCTGATTGATATTGCAATATTATTTGGGCCAATTTTATGCGAAAAGCTTATCTCTGAAATACCAACTATTAAATGGTTCAAATTTGTACAATTAGCATTCTAATGAATAGTCTCAATAGCTTATATTTATCAATATCTTTCAATATTGCAGAAAAATACGTTGATGGTCAGGCAGACCTTTATAGATCAGTTTCATGTTAATTAGAACCGCTGTACTGTTTGACAAAAGGCACTTTTTCACATGCAAGGATAGCTTCAATTCAGAGTGTTACACATTAGTGTTTTCTATTGTAGCGATAACATTTTTTCGTGCTTTGCTTGGGATTTGTGAATATTTTGACAACAAAACGAGGCTTAGCCTGTGCGCCTCTTGTCAAATAGTACAGCGGTGATAGATAACATGAAACTAGCTGGAGTATTACTTCAAATACACCATTGTCATACAGTTTTCATGGTCTATGACGAAGCATGATGTAAGAGCTCGTCCAACATGTGAGATAGTTTTGTGTCTTTCCTCGATTCTTGTCTTTTCTCAATCTTGGTTGCCATGGAACCACCGCCTGTTTTGTTGATTTGCTCGTTGCTTTTGTCCCAGTCCTTCTCCGCTTCACTGACATCTCGACTATGTTCGTCTTTCACTGTGCTCTTGTCGTAAACAGGCAGGAAAAACTCGCGCTTTTCTTTGTTCCTGCCAAGTTCACGTCGAAAGCGATGTACCTTTAGTAGGAAATCTCTATGGTCGGGTATACACTCGTACCAGACCCTTAGGTATTTCGACACGGCCGGGTTATTGACATCACCAAAGGTCAGTCTATTGGCGTTGATTGGACAATTTTGTTTGTCTGTACAATGGTATTTTAATGTACGTATCACGTGATCAGGGTCCATCTGGGTCATGTGGTTTGACGTCTTTGTTGATGAAGGTGGCTGTGCGCATGTGTAGTAGTTATCTCTGCCCCAGAATGCTTGTGTTATTTTGATGATTTTTTTATTGCCGCACATAAGGACTCCGTTGCCTCCTTCACAGATGATTGTTGTATTCTAAGAAACAGATAGCATCAGTTAAATTATTATGATACCTTTTTGTTAAAGGCGTCCCCGCCATTAGATCTGCTGACGCGCAATTGTTGTCTACATTCTCACCTACAGTGGTACCTCTATTAAGCGGTCACCTATCCTATACCTATTCTATATCTTTATTCAGCGGCCAACCTCTATTAAGCGGCCACTTTGGAAAGTCCCGAGGGTGACCGCTATATAGAAGTAACACTGTATATCGTTTGCGCGCGCTCAGTCTTCTCTAGTGGACGGGGAACGCGTAGCTAGCGTTGATAGCTGTCAAACAGTGTTCTCAACAATGTGGGATGGCTCTCACAACTCTCAATATCTCCAACCGACATGATGTGCAAGCAGCAACAATATTATCTATACAGTGGATGGATCGGAGTTTAATTTCCCGGGTGGGTTGGACCGCGAGGGGTATAGAAGTATCGCGTTTGTCGTCGGAAACACCCCTAAAAGATACCTGAACTCCTTTAAAAAGTGCATGGCACGGTGAACTAACTAACGCATGCATGCAGTGATTAACAGGTTTTTTCACATTAAAATGAGGCTAAATATATATATATAGCTCATAGATTAATAATATTCAATTCTTACCACAATTAAGGGAATTGTTATATGTTGTACTTGAACAGAGCCTCCCACAGGTCCAGGAGCTCCTTGAGTGCCGGATGCCCCGGTAGGCCCGGGAGGTCCAGCCGTTCCTCGGAATCCTTTAGATCCCCGCATTCCAATTGGCCCTGGTGGGCCTCTCGGACCAACCATCCCATTGGGTCCGGGCTTGCCTCTAGGTCCGTGGGCACCCGGGGGTCCATACATTCCTTGAACACCCTGTACACCAGAAGGTCCTTTAGAGCCTTCAGGGCCTGGCGGTCCTGCTGTACCCCTCAAGAAGAACCCTACAGCCAGTGGTTTGTTGAGGATATCATCGTACACCAACTCGTCAAGGAGGTCCTGCGTCACAGGGGTACCCAGTTGAGGCCAGTGATCACGTGATACGTGCGCAAATAGAATCTAGTAATAATGAATACGCGTCATGAGCGTTGTCAACGTAAAACATTAATGTTAATACTTACATAGGTACAATAATTTAAGAAATAATTAAGTAAGTAGGTTGAAGCAAACATGTGTAAGTAATTTGAAAGTAATTAAGTAAGCAAGCAAGCAAGCAAGCAAGCAAGCAAGCAAGCAAGCAAGCAAGCAAGCAAGTAAGCAAGTATAAGCTAGTAAGCAAGCAAGTAAGTAAGCAAGTAAACAAGTAAGCAAGTAAGTAGGCAAGTAAGCAAGTAAGCAAGCAAGTAAGTAAGCAAGTAAGCAAGTAAGCAAGTAAGCAAGTAAGCAAGTAAGCAAGCAATAATAATAAATGAATTTGGAGTTTCATACTACGTCTCGAAACTCTTACAACTATATTAATAGTAAAATAATAAATAAATTACTTAAGCAAGTAAGTAAGTAGTAAGTAAGTAAGTAAGTAAGTAAGCAAGTAAGCAAGTAAGTAAGTATTTTTCAAAGCATCTAGTAATTTGAAACTGATTTCCTTATATAACGCTCGCATTCACAAGAACTAAACGACGATTCATTTCAAAACGTAGGTAAAGACAAAATATAAAACGTGTAGTTCTTTCAAACTCAAAGTAACTTTGTATACAAACATATCTTACCTCTGGTAGCGACAAGAATGCTATAAGCAGTAGTGAAGCAATCATTTCGATTTGATCTTTCTTTTGATGTCTGTTATACCAGAAAAAATAGCGCAAAAATAAGTTAATATTAATAATATTATAACGTATAACTCTAACGTACTTATTTGAGTTCATGATGTGCTAGAATATAATCACTGTAAACACCATAATGGAACATTTTGATTTGAATGACGCTTTAAGAATTAAAATAGAATATAATCTTCAATTAAAAAGTGAGATTTTCCCAATGGTACAAACCTTGTAACTTTGACGTTTTCAATTCACATATTTCGCATTAAAATACACTAAAAATCCTTACAGAAACCTATTCCAATTTAGAGATCAAAAATCTCAAAACAAAGCTATTGTCTTCTATCGAGATCAATCATTTAGCCGAGTCCACAAAAATACGTGTTTTTGTGCGGGTGGTCATGGCGCGGGTACCCGTCGCAGGGATGATCTTACAACAGGTGGCTTAACACAGGTAACCCAACACAGAAGGAGAAAAGTTATCAGTTTTAGCATTTTTTGAGGTTTCGTTTTAAGATTATAACTTTCACTTTTAAAACCAAAAAATAAAGCAGATCAATTAATGGTTTGGACGTAAAGTGACAAGGGAGAGTAAGCACGCACTTCGTGGCCGGCCAAGTTTTTTCTGATCATCCACATTCATAGCCTGCTGCATATGAATTCTATTTTGCTTGTATTTTTCAATCTTTCGTTGTCATGGAAGCAAATCTGGAAAAGGTCAATTGAACGTACATTTGAAGGTTTCAATAGGTAATATAATGAAAATTGTAACATGGTAAAAAATGTTGACTTAACTTTACTGACGTTTCGAGCTTTAGCGTTTCGTCGTAGTAAAAGAATTTGAAGGTTACATCTGATCATGGCAAATTTCATATGCGAATCAAACACAACAAGTGTGATGTATGGAGATTTTAATTTCATAAAATGGTACTTATAATATGTACATTCATGATATCTATCAATATTACACAGCTTGATTCATAACCTGTTTGCCTCTAAAAATATCTCATACAAATGACAATATTCTTACTCCCTCTCTCAATACAACATTTCACAGCTCTCTCGGTTCAACTTCAGCCTTGAGAGCACTTGTAATTGGCCTTTTCCAAAACGAGTAAATGACTGGGTACTAGTTTCCCTAATTAATGTAATTAAGAAATGAACTTCATAATATAAAAGTAAAACAGCAGATCCAGATATGTAAGATTCCTGAGATTTGGTGCTTTTGGTTGGATATTGAGCGATAGAGTTACATTCATTCAAAACTGCCGAAAATTACAAACGAATGTATGGATTGGAAGGACAGGCGTCCTTCCAAACCATACATTTCCTTCTATTTTAAGGCATTTTTTATGAGGCTGTATCTTGGTCAGAACACAACCAAAAGCAACCAAACTCAGGAATCTTACACATCTTGATTCTTAATTACATTAATTAGGGAAACTAGTACCCAATCCTTTACTCGTTTTGAAAAAGGCCAATAGAATAATATTGTATACATATTGTATATTATATAAGTGTAAACAGCTCTTTCAAAAAGGTTGGCAAAGGTTTTGTTGCATGTTGCATACCAAGCCCGAAATGCACTATGAATGATATGAATTCAAGCAGCGAAAGGCCACAGCAATATGGATTTTTTACAAACTTTGTCTGCGCAGGGCTTTGCAGCATAATTTATCCTGTGTTAAACGGAGATGATGATGTTTAAATTTATTATAATAATGTCTCATTTATATAGTGCTAAATCTCTTGAATAGCTCATAAAGCTTTACAATCTACTTATGTGTATATCGAGGGGAAAAATAAATGGCAACTAGCGAGTAAACTATAGGCTGCATCGGTGTTTGATATAAACGATAGGTATTACCTATTTGTATGTGGAGGACTTATCGGACTGCTGAAATCCAGTAGTTATATCTACATATGAGTATAACAGAACTCAAGCTTGGTAAGCAGCATACAACAAACCTTCATCAACCTTGTTTGAAATAGCTGTGTTTATTGCATTACTGTAGCTTAGTATAATGCTCCTAAAACTTTGTATTATCATTATTATTATTGTAGGCCTTAGTCTAATAATAAAAACATATACCATGCCACCAAGGCTGATTTTGTACAAAGAAAACTGTGAAATGTGATATCTAGGTTTGAAAAACTCATCCCAAAACCTTTTAAAAATATCTTCCTAAAAAGTGCTATTTACAAAATTGTTAAAGCGTCCCTCCCACACTGCTAAAATTGTCACCTCAACATGCCATGTCCATATAGGAATAGATTGGAACACATAGACTAGAGTATTAGTAAACAGTAACAAAAAAGATACTATTGTCTGTGACTTGCCTTGTCCATATAGGAATAGATTGGAACACAGACTATAGAGTATTAGTAAAACAGCAACAAAAAAGATACTATTGTCTGCGACTTGATTTGGACATTCATAACCTGTTTGTCAACACTGCAGGGTGTCTGTAATAACTGGGTGTCCACATGATAGCAATGACTGTTCAGTGAGTTGATTTGGACATTCATAACCTGTTTGTCAACACTGCAGGGTGTCTGTAATAACTGGGTGTCCACATGATAGCAATGACTGTTCAGTGAGTTGATTTGGACATTCATAACCTGTTTGTCAACACTGCAGGGTGTCCATAATAACTGGGTGTCCACATGATAGCAATGACTGTTCAGTGAGTTGATTTGGACATTCATAACCTGTTTGTCAACACTGCAGGGTGTCCATAATAACTGGGTGTCCACATGATAGCAATGACTGTTCAGTGAGTTGATTTGGACATTCATAACCTGTTTGTCAACACTGCAGGGTGTCCATAATAACTGGGTGTCCACATGATAGCAATGACTGTTCAGTGAGTTGATTTGGACATTCATAACCTGTTTGTCAACACTGTAGGGTGTCCATAATAACTGGGTGTCCACATGATAACAGTGACTTGATTTGGACACAGTTCATAACCTGTTTGTCAACACTGCAGGGTGTCCGTAATAACTGTGTGTCCACATGATAACAGTGAGTTTATTTGGACATTCATAACCTGTTTGTCAACACTGCAGGGTGTCCATAATAACTGGGTGTCCACAAGATAACAGTGACTGTACAGTGGTGACAATGAATTAGGTGAAATCAGCCAATATTTTCAGTGTCTTTGTGGCACTACAACCATTGGTCTGCTTGGTTTCCAGATATTTAATGTACAATATACAATCACCAAGAAAGCAGTAAGCTGCCCACACTTCACTTCCATTGCATTTTGTGTCCTTGGTACCTGGTCATTGGTTGCCTGGCATAATTGTACTTCAACAATAAAGGCAGTGACATTTGCTGGCATCCTGCATTTTGGTAAACCATGAACAGACTAATCCATTGAGTATTTGGTACATTAGAGAGACTGTGAAACTTGTCCACATTAACAGTAACATTTTTTAACCAGTCAGTGGCCAGTTGTACAAAGGGTGAATATCCAGCATATCCAGCAGGTAAAATCTATAAAAAAACCTATGCAGTGGATAACTTTTATCCGCGGATAACTTTAACCATCCTTCATACAACCCGCCCCAGAGAGTTGTTCATGTTGGGATAACCAGGCAATGCTGATAAGTGACTGGAATATATAGTGGTGATGACACTGACGTTTTCAGCTTATGGCTTTGTGGTAGACCAAAAATTACCATTTATGATCCTGTTTTAGCAAGTGGCTTGTTGTTTTCAGCTTATGGCTTTGTGGTAGACTAAAAAGTGGTTGGTTGTTTTTGATGAATAAGTAGTTTAACAGGCAATGTTGTCAAATGTCTGGTATTTGAAGTGTATAGTAACTTAACATCCACACCAAGGCTGCATTAAAACTGTCTTGTTGTTCTTCACTTCAATCACGTTCACCCAGGAAATTAGTTGTCTATTGTTTCCTGGAAAAACACCATAGGTACCAATTGTTTTTGCAGGAAGAGCAAGTGAATAATCTGTACAGTGCAATGTCAATACATGCTATATTATCCCATTACAGCAAAGACTAGTTTTCTTGGTTGGTTGTTAATTGTAAAGTGTCATTATCACCAATGGTAACAACCTCTGATTCTTCCCTAGCAACGGCCGGTGTGATGGTATATGGTGGCGGTGGTTGATCTGTTTTTAAAGAATCTTCTACTGTATATTCTGGTGGAATAAGAAATGTTGCTGGGATGTCAGGTCCAAAAGGATATTGGGTAAACATGTAAGCTGGTTGTGGTACAGCAGGTTCTTCTTCATACTGTCTTGATCTATCTTGTGTCTGAAATACAAACAATATAAACATTTATTTTAATACACAAACAACTCAGCAGTTCTAACCTTTTCTTAGTAAACAGCAAAAACGACAACTAGTACAGCATAAATGTGTTGTTTGCAGCTACCTGTTAATGGTCGTGACAAAAAAACATGCTCTGTCTAGACATAAACTTCCAAAGTTTGGCACTAAACTTCACACTCTCCCAATGCAATTCTCTAAATAAATTCAATTTGTCAAGAAAAATTTTGCATATTATATTTTTGTCGTATTAGATGCAAGTGACGATAAATATCTTGAAATTTCTAGCCTTTTTTACGACAGTGGTTTACAAACGTGCAATGTTTGGATCACCAATCTTTGAAGTTTGACTGCAAGACAGAACATGTTTTTTCATGACCGTTAACAGGCAGATGTTTTTTTGGCCATTCATTGTGTGTGAACTATCACAAATATTTGAAAGATAAATGTAGAATAAAGTTCCCACCTGTTCAATTCCACTTCTTTGTAACAACAAGAGTTGTTGTCTTCTTCTGTTTCTTGCATAAAAATAGAATATCCAAAATATCAGCTTCAGTACTATCACTACTATAAGAATCCTGAGGAAGAAGGCAAGAAATATTTTGGCAAACAAATCGATTAAGAACAATACAATAATATACAATACAATATATTTGAAAATAGATGAGCAACCAGGATACATGGTAGTAAAGTAAAAGTTCTCTGTTTTTTTAAGTTTATTGGATGAGCTTTCGGCTCCCAGGCTGAAGTCTTTGACTATGAAAAATATTTACTGTACGACTAATTATTATTCATAGTCAAAGGCTTCAGCCTGGGAGCTGAAAGCTCATCCAATAAATTCATAAAACCAGAGAACGTTTACTTTACTAATACAATATATGTTTAATATTTAGTACCTGGTATATACATTTGTTAATTTAAATGTCAAAATTTTTTTACATGACTAAAAGTATATATGCTACCTATAACAACCATATTGGTTAGCCTAAGATAGGTAGCCGTAGAACAATGAAAAACAAAAAAATAAGCTTTATCTTTGAAGCTGTGCTACAGGCAAATCATCAATTATATCATTATACAATGTACTAACATCACCATAAGGGACCGGTCATTATTTATGTGGGGGGGTGGGGGGGAAATTTTTTGTCTGAATCAAAAAGACTATCCTTGGCCCACCCCCTGAGGTATTACATTTAACTTTTGACCCACCCCAAATGGAATTCATTTCAGAGGCAGCCCCCCCCCCCCCCCCCTCCCCAAAAAATCAAAATCAAAAATCAGCATAACGTGTGGACCAATGTCCTACTCTGCGGCCACTTCTTGTTGATCTTGCTTGATATGTAAAATGTTCACTTTCGTTTTCGCTTTCACTGTTGATGTCTTCACTGCTAGTGTCACTTTCAGCATATAAAACTTAACTTACACTAGCTAACTGTGACAAGTGTTCAATGTAGTTCTTGACAAACTTTTCTTCAACAATGAACGTTTTAAGAAATCTTGGATAGCATCTGTATCATCGATTGTTAACTTGCCAGATTCAAAACGTTTCTTAATGTTTGATCGTGGCTGCCAATCATCTGGAACTCGTCTATTTCCACTTTCATCAGCCAACTGCTCAGGCATTTTCAAGATTTTGTTCTAGCAAAGGGAAGAAGAGATCAAGGAGAAAGAAAGAGAACAAGGGAAAAGCAAACAAGCGAAAACTGACAGAAAGACTTCAGGCAGCTGTCTTCAAATTGATTAAATTGATCAAATTGATTAAGGGCATTACCCTAGACAGTTTCACTGTTGAAAATCTCTGTTTCCCAGAAGGCTACACGATTACGTGCACATGTGCACATGTGCACATGCACTTTGCGAAGAGGAACTAAGTAAAGATAGCCTTGCAAAGGTTAATAAGAGAAGTGCCATTAAACATTTAGAAATAATGAAGAATCAAGGACTATTTGCTCTGGATTCATATGAACTTATTGACAATACTATTGAAAGACTTCAAATGTTGTAGAAATATTACTGTTTTCTTTGTTAAACTGATAGAAACTAAAAAAAATTAATGTTGCTTTTTATACATACTACATGGCAAATAATATACTAGGTTTGCATGGAAACACGTTTTTTATCCAATTTGATAACACACAACTTACTTTATACTTTTATACATTCATGTATGTTCTTTACAAAAGAGAAATGGACCACCCCCAACTCAGTGAAATTTAATTCCAACCCACCCCCTGTCATTGAAAAATATAAGCATGGCCCCCCCTATGATTTCTCCCCCCCACCCCCCCACATAAATAATGACCGGTCCCTAACATTATATCATCACTATTATCATCATCATTGCCATCATCATGCATCATCATCAATATCTTGTATTCATCATATCACAAACATAATCAAGCATTAATACTAAATTAGGAATTAATTACATGATTGTATAATTTCTAAAAATACCAAATGACAGCAATTAATATTCTAGCTGTAGGATTTGTAGACGCTCAATCTACTGTCTAGGATAAGGAAGTACAAAGAAAGATTTTATCTCGGTGATCTGTTTCCTGTTATTCCGTTGAAAAAACATGGAAAACACTTCATCAAAATGTGGGGGAAAAGTTGAGATTTTAAAGGATTACAAATGTTCAACCTACATTGTGGTTAATGATGAATTATGGTTAAATATAGAAACACAAATCATATGTTGACAGGGTAACTACTTGGTGTAGGCAGTCACATAATGGTTATTAATTTTTTTTTATATATATTATTGTATTATTATTTTTTAATCATTAGATAAGTTTTTAGTTTTTTTTTTTTCAATTATAGTTATGCATATTTTCATATATATATTATTTTTATCTATTGTAATGCGCATTTGAAAATCTCACGATTGAATTTGCACAATATAAATTAATAAATTATTATTAAATTACATTATATAGGGTTAAGAAATATTTGTCATTTGTTGTAATGACAGCAATTTAACACCAATGTTTGCTATATGCAGTCACAGAGTTTGTGAAGTGATTGTGTGATTCTATATTTTTCTGCCTTTCATAATAACAATAATTACGTGACTGCCTACACCAAGTAGTTACTGTTGACAGCTTTAAATAGATATCTCTTTGTGTGGTTTACAGAATGAGTCTGAAATTCTTTGTCCAAAATCTATTACTTATGATGTAAGAATGTTTTTCCTTCACCATTTTACTTAGATTAAAACAATTTATTTTGTGTCAGTACCTGAAAAGTAGCGATATAGACCACTTTCATAAATACCATAATTAATGTGTACTGAAAAATGATTTTTTTTAAGAACCACCTGAAATAGGCATGTTTGTAAGGTTTTGATGCTCTTGGCTAAAATACCAAAGAAGTTATGCTCAATGAAAAATGTAGAGATTTGTATGTAATTTTCCCGCTGTGGCCTTTGATGCCTCGTTTTGGTGTTTTTCTGATTTTTCAAACTCTTATAGCTTCTTTCAAATTTAATCGTTTTTTCTCTAACTTTTGCAAGCTATTGTTATTTAATGGTGAATGTCTATCATACGTCGATAGCTTTCTTTTTCTTAAAACATCAATTTAGAAAATTATGATAATAAGTGGCGGCCATTTATGAAACTTTGTATTAAGCTAAGTGTATTTGACCATGTTAAATAAAGGTTAGTATTATTATTATTATAGATCTGATGATATTCAAGGACACATAAAACCTTGTAAAACTAAGGAAGTCAAAAGACATGGCTGAATGATCCTTTACAGCCAAAACTACAGGTCTAAGCATTCCTATCGAGGTTGGAAGGCCCTCAACTTATTCTTCCAAACTTGATTTTAAATTTGTTTTGAAATTTACATAATTGAATCGAATCTTGTAAGTTTCAAAAACCGCCTCAAATCAAAACATTACTTTCAATGTTTTTTTTGGAAGATGGAAACTTGCTAAACCTAGTCTGCTTACAGAAATATTGTTATAAATACTTACTAAAGTATTCTATTACAAAAGCATTATCAGTTATTGACCACACATCGTGATTTTGGGACCATTATCGGTTGACGGTTGAAGTCTGCATTTTGAAACTTACAACATTCGATTCATTTCTGAAAATTTCAAAACAAATTTAAAATCAAGTTTGAAAGAATAAATCGAGCCTTCCAACCTCGATTGGAATGCTTCAGTAGGTTTGGCTGTAATATGAATAAAATATTTATATACTGTATGCTTTGTACTGAGCGAATATGAAAGCTGTGCTGTCAATACATGTCAGTGACAAAAAAAAAATAGTGTCATTTCACTTAAATTCATACTTTATTTGCTTCTCCTACGTACACTTAGGAATAAAATATTAATATCAAAAGTTTACCTAATAGGCCAATAGTCTGCTTTGAATATTTTGGTTGAGTGATCATGCGTTAATTGAATCAAAAAGAGGCTCCAGTAATCTGTAGTAATACTCATTGTGTCATGAAGCTTCTTATAGATTCCTAATTGTTTATGATCATTTAACCAAACTATTGAAAATAGACTCAGTTGTTTTATAAAGAAACATACAAATATGAGAAAATGAAGAATTTCCATAATATGACTTAATTGAACTTAGAGTTGACGCTATAATTTTTCAACAAAATCAATAAAGATATATCTAACAAATTTGCATGTTAATCATATATTCAAAAATATTCACAGTCAACATGATATTGAAGTTATTCATGAAATACAATATGAAACAGTGATCGAACCACACCGTTCAAGATACACTGAATTGCAAGACCTTTGCCCTGACTTTTATAATTTAACGAAAAAGGAATTAATTTAAAGACAAAAGAAGATCCCTCAGCTGAACTCTTTTATTTTCGCTTTCAACTAGATTACTAATGTTCTTTTTCCATGCCACTTCATAATTTCTTGCAATTTCTAAGATCACAATAATAAAGGCATACTTTATACCAATGCTGATGTTATCAACTGCCGTTTAAAGTGTTCTGGGTCGTAATCATGAGTTGATAAAATAACATGTTTGTCATTCAGAGTTCAAACAGACTATCATGACGTCACGATATAACATAAATCTATAATACCCCAGTGACGTATAAGGAAATATAATTCGGTATAGAACTGGTCTTTCCATGAAATCGTCTAGAAATATTAGTTAATATTAATAAAATAACATATAGATTTAGTGTAGGGAAAAAAATATTATTATCTGTTTAAAATCAATAAAGGATCGATGAAACAAACGCAAAAAAAAAATGTTCTACAAATTGATAATTTTTTTATGGTACTTACACATAAAACAATAAATCCATCATATCTGCGCCAAATTTTTGCCGAAGCACTTCTGTTTCGCTTTCAAGCTCGCAAAGCGGGTCTGAGATTGTAGTTATAACTTATTTCATGGATAGACGGCGTTGAATAACACTATCAACATAGAGCCATCTAACGGCATCGTAATACCTAAATGAAAAGAAAGCATGATGGATATAGAGATACATTATAAAACTATCGATTAATCGATAGAATCAAGCCAAGAAAATCCCCCAAAGGCCGATGATTGATATGTCGTTGTAGTTGCCCATTAGCCATCTTGTTATTCGAGTGCGCTAAAATCGTCGACTCAAAGTGTTTTGAAGAACATTGATGGACATGGCTTTACGAGTATATCAAAAATACATAAAATATCGTTAGATTACTGTTGAAACAATAACCACCATCCATAGCTAAACAAGAACAAAAAATTACCAAAGATATCCTTAGAAACACCCGAACACAGAAAGTGGGCCTGTAAAAATGTCGAATTTCTCGACGGCTTTCAGATATTTCGTGATAATTTTAACGGTTTTTAAATGATTAAAGTATCAAGGTTACCTTTACGCTATATACTCGGCATTTCTTATCATATTATCTGCGTATTTTTATGGAATTTTTGAGTTTCTACGGGCGAGCACCTGCGGATTTCTTCGTCGTTCGTCGTTCAGTCGTACGATGTCAAAACAAATGATTCACCCTCCCCCACTGCGTGTCAATATTTACATCTTCAGCACAGTCTCTCTCGGTTGAAAATAGAAAAATAAAATAAAAAGATCAAAAGAATATAAGTTTCATTCAGTTCTTGTTCAACACAAAGCATAATACTAATAATATATACTTTAATAATAAATACTTTAACTAATATTGAAATTATCAATCTCTAGGTATTTTAATTTTACCAAACGATTTTGATAGCGTGATTTGCGTGGCATCGTGTGATGAACATAGAGGATATTACATGGGCGCACGGAGATATGAATTTTATCTTCGAGTGTTGATAAGATATCCCACGAGTGAGCGCAGCGAATGAGTGGGATATCTTTTCAACACGAGAAGATAAAATTCATATCTCCAAGCGCACATGTAATGTTCTGTTTATTATATAACAGATTGAAGAAAAAAATTTTTTTTTTTTTGAGAGTCGATTGGTTGAGAGTGATATCACACATGTGCGATATCAATGATATCTTCATGACTAGGATAGGCTTTTTATCTAGTTGATATCACTCGGTATACCACTATATGTTATATAATAAAGGACGATATCAAGTTACAATATGATCCTTTACTGATATAGACGTAAATGAACGTGACGAAAGACACGAAATGTGATTTATATACAGGGTATTTCACGTGATATTTCAAACAGCTGTTCTTTTTATAATTTCGTTTTCAATTACGGATAATTAAGAAAAAGGGAATTAGTTTCTCAAAATTAATTTAATTCAAAAACAAACTCCTTCACATGAAAGAACAAATACAAATTAGTAAGAATTGAAATTTGGAACAAGTTTGAGCAAATTGCAACGAAATTATGGTATTTTATTATTTTTTCGAAAATAGAAAGAATCAGTATGGTTTGGAAGGAAGTTTTGGAAGGTCACCATACATTTCTCTGTATTTTTGGCAGAGTTTGGATGCTCATAATGTTTTTTCTATTTAGCCAAACGTTCTGAAACTTGGGCAATAAGCTTCTATTTGGTTACTATCCCATAAGACGGAGTTATTTTTTTCTGGAACCGTAATCAAATTAGTTTTTCACACTCGTACCCAGTCCCTTGCTCGATAGGGAAAAGGCGAATTGTCAAACGTTTACGTGTCAAGACCCACCCACTATATCAGTCACGTACAAGCAGGATGATTACCAAGCCCGCCATGGTCTTGAACCACCAGGTGAGACAAGTGAGTGTTCATTCAACTGACCGGGCATTTCACTAAACGAAATCTCCCGGGAGTGTCCTGTAAAACTAGTCCTTTACCATCGGCCTCTACCTCAAACAACGAAAGGTTGAAGACGCGCACGATTTTAACTCCCCAATCAGTTTACTAAGAATCTCGGTACCCAATGATTTTAACAGTAAGTGCGTGACGAAGTTACGCGGTTTTCACTACCGGGCCTTTAAGCGGGAAATCTCCCATAGAGTATCCGGTAAAACTAATTCCCCGGCCTATCCCACGTTACAGTAGAGGCGTGTAACTAAGGGGTGGACCATTTGAAGTTGGGGGAGGGGGGGGGGGGGGGGGGGGGGGGTTGGTGGCAATTCCCAAAATAAAAAACGTGCACGGCCAATGCGCCCCCCAAAAAAATCCTGCACAGAGCCAAGATAAAAATATATCAGCTCATGCATTTATTGTATTTAAAAAATACGAGAAAATCCGAGACTTTTAGGCATCAAAAACAAGGACATCCGAGACTTTGAGGCATCAAAAACACGAAAATCCGAGACTTTGAGACATAAAAAAAAACACAAAAATCCTAGACTTACGCTCTTTGTATCAGTATACAAAATATACCAAAACATAGACGACCTAGGTGGGGGTTTTTTTCGACAAAAAGTGAACAAATCGCCCGAAAGTTAACTGAGCAAAGTCGCGAAGTAACTGCGCGTTGTACCAGACTAATAAATAAAACGGAAAAACGGACTTTTCAAAAGTTTAACCAAAACACAAACAGTTGTTTTCGCTTTGAATTTCAGAGAACAAAATTCTGTAAAAAAAAAAAAAAAACCTGCAAGACCTCTCTGGTCGAAAAAAAGATCTTGCACAACCCGTGCGGCGAAAAAAAATAACCCACACAAAAATATTGCTCCCCCCCCCCCCCCAACTTCTAATGGCCCACCCCTTAAAGCTGCGACAATATAAATATAAAGCCAGTTCATATCACACATGGTTAACGTGCACAGCTGCTTATGTTGCTATGACATCGTGACTTGCAACATTGATACGTTGCGGCATGCCCAATAGTCACATTCTTACTCATAAAACAATACCCAATCCACATGCACAATAGCCTGTGTTGCCGGCGGTCTGAGTGATTAGGGAGAGAAGAATCGAAGAGGAGAGAAAAGATAAAGGAATTCCTTCTCTCTTCCTTGCAACCCCGCAGACTGCCGGAATCGCAGGCTACATACAAAATAGCATCCCCTTTGCATGCATGAACATTTAAATTGCTGCCATCGAAATTCCTAGTCAACCCTCCTATCCCTTTCCTTCTGATTCTCAAACCCTTCCCTCCCCTCAAGAGCCCAGCTACGCAGGCTAAGAGTAGTGTACACGATTCCCATGGGGGGAGGGGGATTGTAACGAGCATTACAGGTGCATGAAGACCATGAAACCCCCGTAAAATAACGAACACTCGTGTTGAAATAACAGTCTTTTAATGTCCTATTCTTGTATAAAATCAACCATACAACGGCATGGAAGACCTGCGAACATTTTCTCGGATTGACATACATTTACAGTAAGAACATGCAACTATTATCAAAGTCAAGCTATTTTACATTTCTCACGGTATGCTCTTAGTAGGTTTAAAGGTAATGTCAGCTTTCAGTGATTGAAGACAGGCATCACCATCGTGTACAGGGAAAAGTCTACATAATTCAAGAGAAACAACTAACTCCAAGTTAAAATAAAATATATAATGCTAGCAAATAGAATAGGTTTACAGTACACGATGGAGCCAAAAAAAACGTCAACAAGTGTCTTCTTTTTCAAAGTAGAAAAATGTTCTTAGTCAAATATTTGTACAAAAACATAAAAGATTTAAAATTGAGTAATATAATAACATGGAAATGAAGATTAGTTGTGAAAGATTTGCAATGTTGACTGGTCAATGTTGCAATTACGATGCATTTCTTAAAAGTGGTAGTAGAGTTGTCATGACAATAGGTGTTTGGTTGTTATTGGATACTATGGTAGTTGCCATGACAATGCTATGGAAACTACTACAATACAAGTTGAGTATTAGTCATCTTGCTCTGCTTCTTCTTTTTTCTTGGCTGGCGGTTCATCTTCGTTATCTTCAGCAGTATCATCTTCAAGTTTTCTTTTCCTGGATTCTGGCGCAGCTTCTTGCTCAGCCTCATCCTCTTTCTTGGCTGGTGTTTCCTCAGCGTTATCTTCTTGTTTCTCTGAGCTCTCTCCCTCAGCTGCAGGGGTGTCTTGTTTGCTGGTTTCTTCTGGTGTAGTGTCTGGAGTTTGCGTTGGTTCATCATCAATTCTATCAACTTTTACAAATGCAAAAGCTAAATACATTCCTACAAAACATACAAAACATTACTACAAGAATTCAAATTTAATAGAGTGCACACCATATATCCGTGAAATAACTACTAACTTTGTAGTGCATAATAGTATTTAGTTATCAACTAGTTTGTTATCAACTAACTAAGATTTCACTCAGGCGTAAATCATACAAAGAAACACAAAGGCAGCTAATTATGTGACTATTGTTCTTTGCACTGTTCCACTCCAGTGCTATCCACTAGTGTGTACATAATAGTGAAATTAGACAATACATATTATGTTTTATTTCACGGATATATGGCGTGCACTCTACTATATAGGATGGACTGTCAACCAAGCAACAACTTTAACAATAGCAAACCTCGGAATACATGTATTTTAAAAAGGTTAATGGAATTGGATAGAAGGTGAATGGTGATTGCAAAACCAAAAGGAACTGTTAGTCTTTGATACTGATTATGTAAGCCTCTTATGTGTCAGGAAACAAATTCACAACCAACATGAGCCACATTTAGTAAAGAGGAGCTTAAAGTTTATGAAACTGTGCTTAGCAATTGAGAAAACCACTAGGATATGTTGTTTGAGTAACAGCCAATTCCTTTGGGAGTACAATCCCCCTACACTATCGTTTTGAAATAAAAGTATACAAAGAATGTTGAAAGAAATAGTAAATATGCAGGTTCACTTTTGGTAGTAGTGAAAAATACATGTACAGTGGAACCTCGCCTTACGGCCACCTGCTTAATACAGCCACCCTGTTATTGCGGCCATTTTGGTCCCGACAAAATGCATGTCCATACATGTTCTACAAAATTTACTGGCTAAATGCGGCCACCTCATTAATATGGCCACTTTGGGCTGTCCCTTCAGTGGCCGGATTAACAGGGTTCCACTCTATACTGTTTGTATGGTTTTGCATTCTAGTAGTTTTCTTACCTACTGCTTCCCATTCTTCTTTAGATAGTGTTCCCTAAAATAACACAAAGTATAGGCAAAGAATTAGACTGACTGACCGACAAATAATAAATGGGTGACATCGGTGGCCTAGCAGTGAGATCGCTGGCACCACTGTGACCTGGGTTCGATTCCCGGCTTGGGCGACAAGTGAATAGAGTTTGTTGATGTGTTGTTCTCTCTCATGCCACAACGGGTTTTCTCGGGGTTATCCAGTTTTCCTCCCTCCGCAAAAATCAACATGTGAGCAGAGTTGCATGTTGCAAATATTGAATGTAGTGGTAGTGAGTGTGAGTGAACTTCAAGGAAGAGCCCCGACGGGGGAGTGATGGTTGTAAATATATGTTTTCTACGTGTATAGCCTAGGGGTAGTTACAATTGCTTTCTTTTATTTATTCATTGTTATTATTATGAGAACCATGTGTAAGTAATAAGTAATAATAATAAATAATAAAGTATTCTATTCTATTGAATGAATAAATGGCGGATGTATGCATTGATGGTTGAATGAATCAATAGATAAATGAATGAATGAATGAATGAGTGAACAAATGGCTTAACCAACCAATCAGTCATCCAAACAATCAAGATAAAACAATACAAAAATCCAAGTAAAACTTACAACATGGTTTTGACTTTTTTCTCTGTGATCCCTATATTTACTAGTGGATGTGTCCTGCTTGACGGACTGCAGTCCATCAACAAAGTCTTTAGCATGACTGTAAGAATCCTCTGATGGTGATAACAACTTGTCACCTTCACGACGTACAGGATAAGTCTGGTTATGAAAAAACATCACTGATTATTATCAAGCAATCATGTAAGAGTGAATGATAGTGATAACAACTTGTCACCTTCACGACGTACAGGATAAGTCTGGTTATGAAAAAACACCACTGATTATTATCAAGCAATCATGTAAGAGTGAAAACACTAAAACCATCTACTGTAGTTTTCAACTTTCTGCGAACTCAGACATTCCAATGGGTAGTTGTGAAATACTTTTTTGGCTGCAGCTAATTACTTGGCACCTTGTATGTTTTTGATTGACAGCAGACAAAAACACATTTCACATCTAACTGTTGGAATGTCTGAGTTTGCAGAAAGATGAAAACGGAGTAATAAAATCAAAATAATTACAAACTAATAGTTTTTATTAAGTGACTATTTACTTGCTATCATTCAACCAGAAACATCAAATACAAAAGGAAACAATACTCCAGTTTTGAGATCTCTTTTACTCAGTGTTAGCCTCAATTGTGTGTAAAATATGCAGAAATTTAGATAAAACTCATGAGATTTCGATATATTTTTATTGTCTTCTATGCTCACAAATCTCTTTCATTTGCACGGACTGTTACTGAACAAAAGAATATATTACATGGTTTTGAGGCTAACACTGAGTAAAAGAGATCTCGAAACTGGAGTATACCTCATTACAACTTTACTTGTTTTAATAGTGACTAATATTCACTAAATAAGAACTATTACACAGCAGAAATTTGATTCTATTTGATGGATATAGTGTTTGTGCTCTATTACACAGTACATTTGTAGCAATTTGATTCTTTTTTATGGAATACGGGATATAGTGTTTGTGCTCTATTCCACAGTAGCAATTTGATTCTGTTTGATGGATATATAGCGTTATTGCTCTATTACACAGTAGCAGTTTGATTCTATTTGATGGATATAATGTTATTGCTCTATTACACAGTAGCAGTTCTATTTAAATACATGGATAAAGTGTTATATAACTCTACTCTTTCTTCTGTCATCATCAGTAGATGTGAAATAGTTGGTGTATTCCATTTGTCCAGAAAAAAACGGTTGATGAAACCGAGACAAGAATGGTTGTAATGGAACAGTTCAAACCAACTATATACACACTACCAACTGAACATGCGAATTAGAGAACTGGGCATGTGAAATTCCGAGAAATTCCTTTATGGTTCAAACAATTCCAGTTGGTTCGTACGAACCGGAATGGCAAGGCAAGCCTGAAAGGTAGAGCACCTTTTTGGTTGGAAATACCGAAAAATTGACTGTTCCATTTGTTGTCCAACCGAAATTATCGTTTCGTTTTTGTACAAAGTACCCAGTGCCATTACAATCTCTATCCACAACTTAATCATACATTGCATGACCTTATTGGGCAAATAATGAGACATAACTTACCTTATTGCGCTCAGTTAATAGAATATATCACTGTCTAAAGTGTATATAGGCATGACACAAAAATATTAACTTTTCCAATAACTTTGTAATTAGCCTTTTTCATATCAAGCAAGGGACTGGAACCAAGTTTCTCAAAATCAATCTAATTCAAAAATAAACCCCTTCACACGAACGAACCAATACAAATTAGTAAGAATTGAAAGTTTGAACAAGTTTGTGCAAATTGCAACGAATGTATGGTATTTTATATTTTTTCGAAAATACAAAGAATGTATGGTTTGGCAGGACGTTTTGGAAGACACCATACATTTCTCTGTAATTTTGGCAGAGTTTGGATGCTCATAATTTTTTTTCTTTTTAGCCAAACGTTCTGAAACTTGGTCAATAAGCTTGTATTTGGTTACTCTCCCATGAGATGGGGTTAATTTTTTTGGAACCATAATTACATTAGTTTTTCACAGTCGTACCCAGTCCCTTACTCGATATGGAAAAGGCCAATTAAGAATTCATTATTAAAATGTTTATTTAGTATACCTCTAGTGCATTCATTCTTGATAGAAGCATAAGGTTGTCCGGTTTATCCTGATGTTTTTCTTTGAAGAATTCATGGAATGGCTTGGTGTAGAGCAGTTTCATACTATACTTTTTGGCCATCCTTCAAACAATAACATCATTTGAAAACAATACTAAAGCTAAGAGGTGTTTGTAGGTCGTGTGAATAATAAGCATGGGCTACTTCTATCTATTTACCACGTTTTTAAAATGTGATGATTAGTTTCTGTTCATCCTGAAGACGTCCCAGTGTGATCGAAAGCTCGACATTAAAAAAATGTTCAAAAATAGGTTGATGTAGCACAATGTTTAATACTAAAGCTATGTACCAAAACCATTTGTATTATCATGGGTGTTTTTATCAACTACGACAGTGACCTCACAAGCTGTAATTTTCAAATGTTCAATATGTCATGGTTAGCCGAGTGGTGAGAGCAGCAGCCTTTCACCACTGTGATCTGGATTCGAGTCCCAGCTCGGGAACTGGATGTGTATTGAGTTTGTTTGATGAGTTGTTCTCTACTGTGCCACAAGTATTTTTGACAGCAGTCTAAACAGTGTTGTTTACCGTGTACAGAAGCTGATGGCGAAATATACCTCATCCATTCAAACAAGTTGGAATGGTGTAATTGAGCAGATTTCATATGACTGTGGAACATGCAGTGCCATGAGCGTGCCTTGCTGCGACCGCAATGCTTTCTATTTTTTTGATTGACGTGCTGTGCCTTGTTTGAGCTGTGAGCTTTTCATAGTCATACGAAATCTGCTCTAATGTAAATGAGATGCTGTACAAGTTTGAAACAAAAAAACGAAAAATAAAAAATAACCCGATTGAATGTGTTAAGTAATGATGTGTGTAAGAAGTAGGCAACTCTCTATTGTTCTGCGGCAATAGCAACTTCCCCACATAAGAATGTGCAAATAAAATGTGCAAAAACTCTGTTTTGAAACAAAGTTTCTTTTGTACTAAAAGATCTTGTCCAATCATAAGCGCACAACACAATAGCCAAAAAAGGTAGACGTTTACAATTCGATATGTTCCCCAATATAGAAATTTTGATTATATAAAGGCTCAGGAAATCTTAAATGAAAAGGGAATCAGATATCAAATAAAATATTAAAAAATCCGCTTAGTTTTGAAATTATGTCAGATTTTCATGTTTTAACCAATGAGATGGACAGATTAGACAATACACAATTAGCACCTTTCTGCATTCCATTGCCGTCTGCCTTCCTTGTTCTTACACACATCATTACTTAAAATGTTTTCCACTTACTTCTCTAGTACAGGGAAATACAACAGGAACTCTGGGCAGTCCACAGCACCTTCAAGTTTAAAGTCATATTTGCATCCATACAATGGGAAGGAGTCTTTATTTTCAAATGTGATTTTGAAAACATCATTACCAAACTCTAGTCCCTCTGCTTTAGTGACTTGGTTACTGGAAGAGACAAAGATGTAATGTGATTTTAATTCAAAGGAATTATAGTATATTATATAATATCAAAGTTTATTGAAAATCATAAGAATTATATAATCTTTTGAAAATCCTATGAAATACACCATGAAACCCCTATGAATACCCTATGGAAACCCTATGAATACCCTATGAAAACCCTATGAAAAGCCAATGAATACCCTGTGAAAAGCCTATGAATACCCTATGAAAACCCAATGAAAAGCCTACGAAAAGCCTATGAAAAGTCTATGAAAAGCTTATGAAAAGCCTATGAAAAGCGTGTGAATACCCTATGAAAAGCCTATGAATACCATCATAACCATGACTACCCTATGAAAACTTCATGAAAATGTAATCAAAACCCCTATGAAGCAAGCAAGCAAGCAAACAAATCAACCACCACAACAAAACACATATGCCCATAAACAAATAGGTGCAGTAACTTTCACACAAACAAACAAGCTATATACACTTACACTATAGGTAATATAATGAAATTTGTAACACCATAAAAATTGTTGACTTAACTTTACTGACGTTTCAAGGACTAAAGCTTGAAACATCAGAAAAGTCAACATTTTTTACAGTGTTACAAATTTCAATATATTACCTATCATTTATATCAAACACCCACACAGACTATACTAGTTTACTCGCTAGTTTCCATTTATATTACCTATCGTTTATATCAAACACCGACGCAGCCTATACTAGTTTACTCGCTAGTTTCCATTTTTATTGCCTATCGTTTATATCAAACACCGACGCAGCCTATACTAGTTTACTCGCTAGTTTCCATTTTATTGCCTATCGTTTATATCAAATACCGACGCAGCCTATACTAGTTTACTCGCTAGTTTCCATTTATATTACCTATCGTTTATATCAAACACCGACGCAGCCTATACTAGTTTACTCGCTAGTTTCCATTTATATTACCTATCGTTTATATCAAACACCGACGCAGCCTATACTAGTTTACTCGCTAGTTTCCATTTATATTACCTATCGTTTATATCAAACACCGACGCAGCCTATACTAGTTTACTCGCTAGTTTCCATTTATATTACCTATCGTTTATATCAAACACCGACGCAGCCTATACTAGTTTACTCGCTAGTTTCCATTTACACTTACACTAGTTCATATGCATTAGTAGTTGTGCCTATGAAGTATCCACCAGGCTTCAGTCTCTCACAAGCATTCTTCAGCATCATGTCAGCTTGTTCATAGCTTTCAAATGAATAGTGGAAAGAAAACTGACAACTTGTCAGGTCAAACAGTAAATCTTCTTCTTCATATGTGTCTGCAAGTCTTTCCTGCGAAACAAATGAAAGTATTAGATCATAATACATGTTTATGATTACAATGTTTATGATACATGAGAATATCATTGACTAGAAAGCTGAAACCATGGGGTTCAATTCCTGCCAAGGACATATGATATTTTTCTCATGTATCTGTATTTCACTTAAAATACAACCAACACATTTCAATTTCTTATGACATTTAGGTAACTGATTATTATTTCATACTTATCTGTAATTCGCCTTTCTTTTCATGAGGGGACTGGGGCCGAGTGAAAAAATTAATTAATTAAAAATCTAATTAAAAAATGATCCCCATCACAAAATAAAACATACAAACATTAGTATTATTACCGAGTTTGAGCATGTTTGGATGAATACTTACTGAGTTATAAGCTTCTAAAAGTCGCAAAAATAAAAGACCATACATTCTCTCTTATTTTTATGATTTGTTTAAAGCCCACAAATCAGTTATTATTTGCCCAATCATTCTAAAACTTGAGAAACTTAATAATTTTAGTGTGGTCTTTCGTGTGATGGGGTTTGTTTCTTAATTAGATTAATATTTCTACACTCGTTCCCAGTCCCTTCCTCAATCCTGGAAAGGCGAATTGAAAAAACATGTTTATGATTACAAACAAACAACAACTAACATTATTCACTTATTGTTGCAAAAAAATATAATAAAGATTACCAGGGGCGGATCCAGAAATTTGACAAGGGGGGTGAACTTTGATATCCTTTTGGCGGATAACGGCAGACACAAGAGCACAAAGATTGTAATGTGCCTGCTTTTCTTTGCTAGAACGGGACTCTACTTCAAAAAAGGGGGGGGGGGGGGGTGAACAGTCATCCATTTCACCCCCCTCTCCATCAGCCCCTTATTACTTACTTTACTACAGTCAGCAACAATGAACTGTGTGTCAAACAGAGGGTCTCTGTATCGTCTTTGTTCAGCAGTCTTCTTCATATCCTTGTATCTTTCTTTACACTGATCTACGGAGACTTGAGCAATGTCTGCACTCACAAGCTTCTTGATTCTACCCTTTTGCCATTTTAGTAAATCACCACCTTTACCACAACACAAGTCTAGCACCTTGATGTTATGGTAATTGAACCTAGAGGAAAAGATGGGAATAGTTAGCGTGATTGAATAGACCTGGGGCTGGTTGTATGAAGGGTGGATAAAGTTATCCGCGGATAAAAGTTATCCACTGCATAGGTTTTTTATAGATTTTATCCGCTGGATGATATAAGGATTTATCCGGTAAATAGTGCTATTCAACCCTCATACAACCAGCCCCTGATGATCAGCTTTTATAGTGGGTAAATTCTTTAGAATCTGTTTACAGCTTGCAGTAATTTAAGGAATGCACAGTCATATTATCAAACAATTGAAATACCTTAGTAACAATTCCTAGGGCTGTAGTCAAATTCTAAAGATTATATTACATGTATATCATCATCACTACCATCTCCATCATTTATGACTATCACCACCAATTTCTTCATCATAATCATTACTATCAAAATCATCATCATGATTATCATTATCATGGTCACAAAAATCAACATCATGATCACCTATATCATCATCATCATCGTGATCACCACCATCATACAATGACTATCAACATCATCATCAACACCATCATCATCATGACTATCAACATCATCATACCGTGTCTATTAACATCATCACCACAATGATCACCACTATCAACATCATCATCACCAATATTATTATACCATGTCTTTTAACATCATCACCACAAAGATCACAACAATCAACGTCATCATCACCTATATCATCATCATCACTATCAACATCATCATCACCAATATCATCATCATCACTATCAACATCATCATCACCACTATCAACATCATCATCACCACTATCAACATCATCATCACCACTATCAATATCATCACCACCACCATCATCATCACCACTATCAACATCATCATCATCACCAACACCACCATCATCACCACTATCAACATCATCACCACCACCACCATCACCACCACCATCATCATGATAATTACATTTTGTACCTTTTAATTTCACTCAGAAATTCATTGATGATGACACTCTTGACCCAGTTATTAAAGTTCCTCATGTGGTATATCCTGCTTTCTTTCCTACTGTCCTTGGTTCCCTCTGGATGCTCATTGTAGTGCTTAGCTACTGTAGCACCTAAGGCTTTATCATCACCTTTCTTTTCATCTTGGGGTTTACTGTCATCCTTGGGTTTACTGTCATCCTTGGGTTTACTGTCATCTTGGGGTTTACTGTCATCTTGGGGTTTACTGTCATCTTGGGGTTTACTGTCATCCTGGGGTTTACTGTCATCTTGGGGTTTACTGTCATCCTGGGGTTTACTGTCATCTTGGGGTTTACTTTCATCTTGGGGTTTACTGTCATCTTGGGGTTTACTGTCATCTATGGAGACACCATTTGATTTGCCATCCTGAAAGAATAAAAGAATAAATAAAGAATAGTATTTTATGGCGGAAGTCCCTTCAGCTAAAGCTGGTTTTCCAGAGAGACGACGGTGCACTCATTTTACTTCCCTCTCTCCATCAGTACTCCGTTTTACGGGTATTTAAAGCTACTTAAAGCTACAGTACACGAAAAGAAGAGAAGTTGAAACAAGGATGGGAGGTCACTGGGAATCGAACTTGGGACCTCTAGCACAGAACGTTGCGCACTAACCAACTGTGCCATCCTTGCTTCTTAAATAATGAATGAATAAGTGAAACAAAGACACTGACAATAATTTGATGTGGTTGTAATCCTGGCATGGGGAATCCAATGAATGAATTTGATAATCAATAACAATTAATACCAAACGATATCAATAAATCGATTAATATTGATAACAGACCTCTTTACCTCCGTAGACATATGTCACAGACCATGTGTCATTCCCTGTGCAAATCATGTGCAAAATTGTTGGGACTTTTTTATGAGTGTTTTCGTCTTCGTTTCAAAAAATATACAAAATCTATCAATTTGATTTGCAAGCCCCCTTCCCCCCTAAGCAATGTTGATTGGTCTTTCAAATGACAACCGTTTCACATTACCACAATTCAACATTGATACGGGGGAGAGGGGGAAACGGAAAAATGATGTTGAAATATTTTTCATGTTAAAACCAGATAATGTCCCAAGGTATTTTGCACATGATTGTAGTTTACTTGCTAGTTTCCATTCATAGATATCCCGGAGTAACTAATCAATGAAAATCGATCATCGGAAAGCTAATCGATAAATCGATATTAATCGATAATAATCAACTGATTAGTATCGATTAGTATCGTTAATCGATAAAAATCGATAATCACAAAAAAATCTAGAAATATCGATTAATATTGATTACTTTCGCTAAGTACCAAAAATAAAATCTATCAAAAACACAGTTTTAATTATGCAGCTTTATTTCAGGTTGTTTATTTTTACAATTATTTAGTCTTTGGTTGATATTGGCCTGGCTTGTAGAGCGCGAGCTTTTCTCTACGTAATCATTTAATAATAAATTCAGTCCAAAACGAAAAAGATAAAAAATCGATAGAAATCGATAAAATCGATAATCACAGCAAAGCTGAATATCGATTTTTATCGATTTCCGATAATAATCGATTGATCAGTATTGATTAATATCGATTAATATCGATTTTATTGATTAATAGATTTCATCGATTAGTTATGCACTAGTCAAAGTAAACCCCCACCCCCCCCAACCCGGGACAGGGTGGGGGCAATGTGGGGCTTGGGATCACTTTTGTCAAGCAATGGTGCCCAAGGGGGTGGGGATAAAGTGAATATTTTACTAGTGTGTTAATTTAGTGGGGCATTAGGTCGGGATTGGTTCGAGTATTAAGAAGAGGCCTGGAAACTAAACATTCTCTTAGGAGAAGGACTGGAAACGAAAAATCACTTCAAAGATAGCTTGGGCTCCCTGTGGCTCTATATGAAAGTCAAGGAGCCCCCCACAGATTTGTTGAACCGCAAGGTCAGTTATACAAAACTGGAATGCATTGATGACAAATCGCTGAAAAACAAGGTATTAAAAAGCCAAGCAAGTCGATAGCTTTGTTCCCCCGGGGGGGGGGGGGGGGGGGGGGGGGTTGGGGAGGACTCCCTCCAAAAAATGATAGGGGTGCTTGACGGACGGTTTTGAAAAAGGTACGCATAAATTAACTCAGATAGTGATTTCAGACCCTAAAAGATACGACCACATTGAAAAAAATTTGTGACAGCAATCAATGCAAGATTGTATGGTTTCATTTCGACTGTGTTGGCATGTAGCCCCACCTGGTCAATGGTTTTGCCCAGTATGCTTAAAATGTTAAAATTTGAAATAAAAACTATTTGCTATGATGATGACTCAACCATATATATATATACTTATCTAAAGATAATTTTATTTTTGTTATTTTATAAAAGTGTAAACAATATATCCGTGAAACACAAAATGCAATTTTGTACAAAAGAGTGCTAATTAAGCTATAGAAAACAAAGGATTTCGTACAAAATCACTTTTTTTTTCACTTATAAAGTTTCACGTATATTCTAACAGTTTTACTCTATTATCATTTTTGACTCCAGGGGGTCGGGGATTTGATTTCCATTTCTCTCCCACTAAGTGGGGTATTTACCAACATTTGCCAAGTCAAATTTTCAAATGCCCCACTTATCCCCACCCTGTCCCGGGTTGGGGGGGGTGGGGGTTTACTTTGACTAGTGCATTACTCCGGGTAGATATTAGATAGGAAGATATTATTTTGAGAAATAGCAATGAAGTAACAGCAATGAACAATAGAATAGAAAGAATTAATGTAAAAGTACCTGATCTTCAGCTTCTGGTGCCTTGCTGTCTTCTACAGAATATCAATGAATATTAACAAAAAGCTAAATTAAATTAAATCATATTGAGCCTGGTATTTAATACAAGCAAAAAATAACTAGCTGGCACCTTTTCACACGAAAGGGGTCTGGTTTCTAACGATTTATATCTTCGCCATGAATATGAAGTATATCAAAGCAGTAGTATTCAAAGAAATGATTAGTTTCGGTTCGCAAAACTTTTCTTACCACGTGAGTTTTACAGGCGAAAAGACGCCGACAAATTATACCTAAAACACCGCTAAAATCATTCATGATCTTAAAGAAAACAACGCATTATTATCCCTACCTGTCTTGTCCGCTGTTTCAGTGGTAGAATCGTTTGCAGGCTTAAGTCCTTCGCTACTTTTTTCGTTTTCAACTTCCTTCAGTGTTGTCTCTTCGCTTACAGCCGCCATTTTGGAAGATCAGAGAGAGACTGGATCGGAGACGTCCCATGATCCTCTACGATGTGAACACAGGAAGCCCAGCCAATAAAAGAGTGGAAAGGAGAATATTGAAATAAGAAATGAAGTTATTTAAAAATTGGATATTATTATTTATATCATTTTAGATAAAGATCTATATATTTTATTGGTCTTCATATAAGTCATTTATGCCAATAATTGATTCTACTGATAATTTTAATACGCCAGAAATGTTAAAAAGTTTATTTTAATTATTTTTTTTAATTATTTTAAAATCATGCATTCTGAATGATTAATGTGAGCTAGCCGGCAAAATATGTATTCTTGTGAAGTTTTTAGAAAAGATTGGGTTTGGGGTTCCTGTCTCATTTTTCTCTAGGGTACATAGATCACACAGGAACCCCAAAGCTCCATTTTCCCAAAACGACCACCTTCCGCACTTTTCTCACACATCTAAAATATCTCACACATTAAAAGGTACAAAATGGAATTATCATGATGATGATATAGGTGATGATGATGTTGATTGTTGTGATCAGTGGTGATGATGCTAACTGGCCACCTTTCCTTGATACGCTGTCAGCAGTCCTACAGTGAAAAATTAAAACAGCACTAGAACGATGGGAGTCAAGTTGTGGGGTGTTCTCTGATTTCCATCATGTTTTTTTTTTTACTGTTCTAGTGTTCTGCCAATCCCAGCATGCTTATAGCTGCACACAACATGTACATGAAATATTATTATCAGTCCATAGAATAACACTAAAAGAGCTCTAACATGATTAATCATTTGTCTAATAGTGTTCTTTCCCAGTTAGGGAGCGGCCATTATTTATGGTGGGGTAGGGGGTGGGTGATTTTTTTGCTTCAAATTTACAAATTGTCACAACCTCTCCCTTGCCATAAACATGTTTTTCATGACCCTTGCTTCTGATGTTTGCCAAATCATGCTCCCTCCTTTAGTTGCCTAGGAAAATTAGTAAACACTCCTTCAGAAGCATTGAAAATTCCATAACCCCTCCTCACGATCACCCACGCCCTACCCCACCATAAATAATTACCACTCCCTTATAACAAGTTTTTTTTAAATACAAGAATGACAAAATTGTGAATATCTTTATTAATCACTCCTAAAAACTATGTGTAACAGGACTATATTAACAACAATAATTCATATACAATGTAATCTTGTACATCACATCAAGTGTTATATTTACAATGTTTATCAACAAGATGGCTTGTAAACCTAATGGGAATAATCATCAGTCATAAAAAGCTTACTAGCTCTTTCTTGGTGTTGCATGGTACTTCATTGTGACAATAGACCTCTTTACCAGTCTCCGTATGCAAATTGACCATTTCAGACCACGTGTCATTTTCTTGAGAATTGTTCTTTTATGATGAACGTGTTATATCATTTACATGTGAAAGAAACAATTCCCAAGGGTAGCATCACATGATCTGAAATAGGACAACAAACAAGGAAGGTAAAGAGGTCTATTATACAACAGCAGAAAACAAAAAAACAAAGAACTTAGAATAAAACAATACCCTCCAAAGCAAAGAACTTGGCTCTACCTTGGTGTTACAGGAAACCTGAGGTAATATTCATAGTTCACTGTGCAATCTTGAAAGTTATCCGGGCCTTTTCATGAAGAGAGACAAACATACAAACATTGAGTTTGCAATGATAGAGACACATGAATAATTGTCCGACTTGTCCCACAAGGTGTTAAAAACCATTGCAAGCTCAACATTTGTCTTGCTTTGATGCAAAGGCCCATCTACCTGTCAAGATGGCTCAGGGAACTGTGAAGGGGACAGTATTATACAACAGCAGAAAACAATAAACTTAGGCCTAGTTCAAACAATGCATCTTATATCATATGTGCTGAATGAAATATTTAATTCAAACAATAGGTTTTGCTCATTTGCATTAGATTCAGGGAGTTGGATTCAGCACATGTGAGATATAACATTTGAAATAGGCCTTAAAACAAAACAACACCCTACAATACAAAGAACTTAGCTCTTTCTTGGTGTCGCAGCACATCTCAGACATGTACACAAAAAAATACAATCATGAATGAAATAATACCTGAAACTCTAAACCAGAATAAAATACATCTTGCAACACCAACAAAGACAATAATATAACACTATCATTCTCAATATCTATTACTCATGTGTATGCTGTAAAGGAATTATGTACTGGGAGTGAATGATTGGTACTCTATAGAGCGAAAACACTAAAACCATGAAATAAAAACAAAATAGCTACTAACTAACATATTTATATAGTGACTATTTAGTCAGTATCACTCAACCAGAAACATCATATACAAAAGGAAACAATACCTCATTACAACTTTACTTGTCTTTGATAGTGACTAATAGTCACTAAATAAGAACTATTACACAGTAGTGATTTTATTTTATTTCATGGATTTAGTGTTAGCGCTCTACATTGGTTGGACACATTAACTACATATTTAACTTATCAACTTTACCATAAAATGTTGGTTTGCATGTACATCCAATAATAATAGTTTATCAATACATAAATATATTTTAGCTGCTGTTTTGTTGATGGCTTTGGTCTTTTATTGGTGCATCTCTAGGTGATTCAGGGTCTACTTGCATATCTTCTGTAGAGGTGTCATGTGTTGTTGCTGATGATATTGGCATTACTGTCATCAAGTCACTGAAATCAACTGCTGTTCCTTCTTTACTCTACAAAATACAAACATGGCTTAGCTCCTCAGGCATTCATAGAGATGTAATGTCAAGATTATGTTAGCTTACTAATAACAATAATAGGACAATAACATGACTTTTGGAGGGGATATTGTTTATTTGCGGCCCGAGTAGCGTCATTTGCGCCTGAGTAAATATATTCTTGGTTTTCACCTATCACGTGATCATATTGAAAGTCCTTAAATTGTCACTTAAACTGTAAACAATCACTGAATTCATTAAGCACATACTTTATTTAGCAGTGTTAGCAAATATGAGGTCAGAACAATGAATATTGGCAGAGTTATAGTCAAACTATTACTAAGATTTTTAGTAAGAAATGTATGGCAAAAGCATTTCCAGTTGTGTTGATTATATCATTAACCAGATCTTTTGTGCGATGCAAATAGCAACCTAGGCCACATTAACTTAAAGCCAGATAACCAATTTATGATTTGCTCAAATTTGAGCTTAAATGGACTAATTGTGACCGAATACGAAGCCAGTGAATATGTGCATTGACTACAGTGAAATGTATGGCACCGCCAAGTTGGTGTCCTTCTGAGCGACACCAACATGGCGGCCAAAAGCCAAACTTTGCAAAAAAAACAAAATTCCTTAAATTTAGGGCAAAAATGCCAGTAATTTAGCTTTCTAATGATTATTCTAAGGTTTTGAGCTCAATCAAACATCGATAAATACTAAACGGCCATGAATCTAGCTTGATTTTCGACTACTAAAGAAGTGTGACTAGAGTTGCGTGACACAATTTGTCTCGCTTATATTTCCATACCAAAACACAGCAAAGACACAAGATTTAGCACAAATGTTTGTTTAGGGGAGCTCTAAAGAGTATAACTGCCAGAAGTAAATATAACTAATATTTCCAAAATAAAAAAAATGATGACGTCACTTGAAAACCAAGAATTAGGTCAAGTTTCAGAAAAATAAAGACATTTGGGGAATTTTCTGCAACAGGGCTGATGCGGTATGATTTGCGGCCTGCCAAAATTTATTTTCGCCTGCTAGGCGTGCATTTTCAATAGGGCAGTTTGTTATTTGGCCTAGTATATATAATTTGATGATAATTATAATCTATTTCAGACCATTTCACAAAGTCTCAATGCTTAAACAGTTTAAAATTACAATAAAATATCAACAAGATTAGGCATCCATTGAATTTTATATTGTTTTCTTAAGTTCGATCCACAATTCAAAAATATCAATTTACAATAACAAGTTAGTTCTGTCAATTTAACAGAAATTCAATAATAAAAAATGAGTTAATCTTTATTACATACGCCCAGTAATACAGTAATAGCCCACGTATAATAACCTGAATTTTTCAATTTAGCCTATATAGGTTCTTATATAAATGGCACTTAAACCTTAATAGGTTCTTATGTGGAGGGGGCTTAAAATGAAACTTTTAGCCTAACAGGTTTTTAAAACCCAAGTTCTTATACGTGGGTTATTACTGTATGGAATCAGAAGACCCTCTCAACCATTTATTATTTTTATCCTACTCATCCTCTTTCCTTCCTTTCCCTTCCCACATGATAACAAAGAATAATGGCATAGTACTTACAGCTTTATAATCTAAGAACATTTGTTTAAATGCCAAGAAATCAGTAAAGCTTACTAGCATTTCTACAATGTCAGGTCCAATTTGATCTACTCTTCTTCTGTGAATAGATAAACAACATACACTATCAATACCTATATTCTAATTTTGACAATACATCAGAATATTTGATTATTTATTATTAAATAGATAAACTATTGATCCATACATATACACCTATTTCAAAAATCACTGTCGCAATTAAAGCTACAGTCCAAACTCTGAAGCCTGCAAAGGATGTTGGTATTTCTTCTCTTGTTATCGATTTATTCATAACATATTTTGACTGTATGTGTTTGTGTTATATGAACATAAAAAAATGTTGTAGTGGTAGATCATGAAACAAATATTTCTTATTAAAAGCTAATAAATAATTCACATATTCAGTTCATATTACCGACATCCTTTGCAGGCTTCAGAGTATGGACTGTAGCTTCAGCTGCGACAATGATTTTTGAAATAGGTGTATCCCTTTTTCTACTCATCCCTTTATTTATCAATTCATCCATTATCTCTTCCTTTCATTTATTTACTCATCCCTTCATCCCTTCATCCATCATTTTATCCATTTATTCATCCATCAATCCATTAATTTTTATTATTTCTTTATCCATCTATTCACCACTTCATTCATCCATCTTTCAATCCATGCTTCAACCATTGATACATATATACTTACTCTATTGATTTCAAAAACTCTGCCATTGAGAATGAAGACATTCGTTTAGTCAGTTCATTTTCAATATATTTTTCAATTAAATTTTCCTACAAAAACACAGAAAATAACACAATTAATACTGACAAATTGAAGGATCAAAAGAGTCCTCTACTAACTCAGTTAATTTTGTATTTAGAGTTTATTGCTTTTCCTTCATACGAAGGCAGGACACCACAACCGCGTACAACGCCAATTGACAGTGGGCCCTCTAGTATATCTGAGACCTGACTGTTGTGCCAGGAGACAATCCCGTTCTTTTCGAAGAGCACAACAGGATCTTTTACGTCCACCTTATGCAGGAATTAGTGTTAAGGTAGACAGGACCTCTGGCTTTACGTCCTTATCCAAGAAGAGGAGGCACATAGAAAGTAAAGTGTCTTGCCCAATGACATAACGTAATCGTCCGAGTTTGGAATGGAACCCAGACTATTAGGCCCAGAATTTGATCCCCTGACCACTAGACCATTACAACTCTCTTGCAGGATTCCCTGTGCATCTTTCTAGTTTTCAATCTTAAGCATGTGTCACACGCTATGATTTATCGTGCAACTTGTATCACGAAAAAAAATATTGTATGTTGAGAGATCGTTTTTCACGTTTGACATCCCATGCTTCGCGCAACTTGAATTTTTCATTTGAACCAACTTCTACTTTCTGCAATAATTTTTGTAAAAATTTACATTTGATATGGTCATGCAACTTGTCTCTTGACACAATTAGAGCGTGCGCACCAATCAGGAAGCAAGAATTTATAATGACAACAAAGCTGCTAATGTTGCTGCTGAATGATTCAAATTACACGTGCAACTTGGCACACAAGTTTTTTGCAAGACAAATTGCAGCAATTGTGCGTTTAACATGGTCTTGTGCAATCTGAAATAATTTTTTCCAGCGACAAGTTGCACAAGGAATCGTAGTGTGTGACACAGGCTTTTGGGAATGTTTTGCAGTCTATTTTGACAAGCAATTAGAACACATAATGCAAGCTACCAGTCTACCATACTTACGTATTCTTTAAATATGTCTGTATAAATTAATTTGTTTTCTTCCGTGTCGTCAAACTCATGAACATATTTTTCCATAAACGAATTCATCATACTTTGGAATTGCTCCTCTGTTAACAAATATGAAAAATTAGCTGATCTGCAGGGGGGAAAAACACACTTTTAATAGTTGCTAACAGGTTGATAGTCATTTCCCACCAGTTTACATGTAAATTAATTCCAAGATTAGCTTTAGGGTTTTATATTGGATTAAGAAAGTGCTAAGGATGACAGAAAATAGTAAAAAAGAATAGCAAAGAAAAAACCTTCAACTTGAAAAAAATAAAAAAACTATAAATTTGAAAAAAAAAATTCAACTACAACACACATTGAGGATTAATTGTATTGTTTAATATTTACCCATGATTATATCCTCAAGATAGCCGATTGTCTTGTCAAACTTTGTATCAGCTCTACTTGATCTAAAAACAATTAAAGAAAAGACTTATTTGAGGTGCAAATATCGTACTTTAAATAATATCCATATTTAGTTTCGATAGCAACAATAACAACTTTTTTAAATGGCTTCTTACTATGATAACTCTGTATTAAAGCTAAAATTATTAACCAAATATAGCACTTTGAGCCATAAAATAGATGATCAAGTCAACAAATGCTTTATGTCTTCCAAAAAATACGACAAAAATGACGATTTTTTGTGCAGTTTGTAGAAATATTGGCCTCAATTCCTCAAATGAAAAATAGACGCAACAAAGGTCACAACAAAAAAATATTGCACACATTCAGGTTGAATTGAAATCACTTCATTACCTTCCTACTACAAGACTCTCTTCAAAATCTAGCGAATGTATCCCTGAAACACGAAAATAAAGCATATTTTTAGAAGGTAAAACAAGTTTGTACAGAAACGTATTATTCTTACCCGCCATCTTTGTTTCAACTGTTATGATGGGGGATAGCCGCTGCCTAGCTTATCTCGCGGACTACGGTACTGAATCATTCATTGAAAATAGAAAAAAATCTTAATTAAAAAATTTCAATTAAAACAATTAAATAACAATTGTATAGTTGATAATACTAAATAATGATAAATATGAAGTCATTTACCTTTTTATTTAATAGTAGAGTACAAATATTTTTGACGATTTTTTCTTTGTGTAAAGGGGAGGGGACTAGTTCCAGTCTCCTGTGTTTGTTATCAAGGAGGAAACCTTCACATATATTTAGTTCTCCTTTCCTTTGGATTGATGGATGGAAATGTCAGAATACTACTGACACATGGTCTTTGTGTTACTATAAACGAGAACTAAGGTCATCTAACAGCTGAAATAACGCCATTTTGGTCGTGGTTTAGGATCGGTTTGGTCGGGGTTTGCAACCAATGTAAGCTTACTGTGAAATCTGTATGATTGTAGATCGATACTAGACTTGTCTGGCGTTCCTTTCAGACCAGCCACCCATGCAAACAACTCAGTGATTGAAGAAGAGCTTGTTGTGTATCCCTGGCCCTGAGAGTCACTTGAACATCGACAGGGGAAGTAAAAGAGCAATGTATGATGTGGTTTCTTGGTGGCTCAATGCCGGATCGATTTCTTGACAATTCAAAACTAAAAAGTAGTTTTGAAGTGCTCTAAAACTTTGCTACTGGTTGACAATGGGCTGCTGTGGATCAAAGGCAAGGCAGTCAATAGATCTAGATGATGTTTACAAGCCTAATCAGAAAGGAAGATACGCTTTGAGGTGAGTCAAAACTTTGTGGCATGTGTTTACACACACAATGAATTATTGGTTTCGAATCATTGTATAATTCTAAATCAAAGATCCTCGCAGAACCTATCGTAGCCCTGTTTTTTTTTATGGAAGTTTTGTAAAGAGAAATCGTTAAGTCTACAAATCTGACGGGCAATCAATCTACAATGCATAAGTATTATTAGAAGTATTCACACTGATTCATTTCAATCACGTATTATAAAATCAGTTAGTCAATTTCACATTTGTAAGTTTCACACTCTATTGTATTGTATTGTTCGCTAATTTACCGTTTAATAAAGGTTTAATTTTACTAAATTAATCTCTAGAAATGAATTTTACTTGGGCTTTTTGTTCGGTGGTTAACGCGTGATTGCATCTATCGGAATCAAAATTATAAATCTGACCGCGATCGCTTTCCTACCGCATAAATTATCATATGTGATCCACATCATGTGTTAAAATTATAAATGTTTGTTTTTGTATATCTTTAATTATGTTCTCGGTTGGTGGTGAATAGTATTTAGTCCTCCATCATTCATGATTAATGTAATTGGTTTTGCCTCGAGTTATTTATAAACTATCAAAACGTTTTCATACCCAACCCAAGCCGCTCATGTTACTATGATGTCATTTCCTGTACTGTAAAAAAAGCCCATCATAATTTATCGTCAATTTCCTCTCTAGTTCCGTTTTCTGTTTGCCAGTTCCTGACTCTAAAACCATAAGAAACATCTCTATCACAAGTTATTTTATATATAATCGTTCGTACGGTTAAAAAAATAGTTGGTGGGTTCCCTTTGGTCTGTTCGTCATCAAAGGGTTTGAACGATTGTCTCTCCCTGTATATGTTCAAGCATGTCATACTTTCAACATCCACTGTATCACGGAACAAAGCCGACGTCATCTCATTATTAACGAGCTCTAGCTATGTCACGTATTAGTCGACCACACCCTTGCCATATTGCTCTAAAGGTATCCAAGTTAAATACTTTAAAATATAGCGGAATCTGTGTGATACGGACAACAAAGAACGAGAGGGATTTCCTAGAATAAATGGTGATAATTTGTGAAGGACCAAAAGAGTTCAATGTCCATATCACCTATTGTCAGCCTGCATAGCGGCCCTAAGGCCCTTTCACCGTCTAAAGTCCAAGCTCCATCTTATAATGACACTTTTTGTCATATTTTTTATGAAAAATCATTTTTTTTCCCGGACCTAAAGATATATTTTAGGTATCAGACTGTTCAAACTAAATAAGTTTCATGTCTTTCATAAGACAATTGTATTTTTGGCTCAACTTTCTTTTTAAAATAACATTTCTACCTGTTTAATGTTTACATCGACCGTTGTTCACGAAATTAGTTGTCTAGACAAATCGTGTTTGATTGACGGAATAGTATCGCCATCTTCGCTTCACGAATTTTTTGTCCGACGGTGCGTAGTAATGAAATATGTGGTAAAGCTACATGGAAAGGAGAGAACTGAAGTCGAAACAAGGATGTGAGGTCACTGGGAATTGAACTTGGGACCTCTCGCGCAGAATGCTGCACACTAACCAACTGTGCCATCCTTGCTCCTGCACAGTGATAGTATATACAAAACTAGACGATAATCTATGAACACACCAACTAATATCCTTCATTGTTTGTTGCAGTGCTGGTAAACAAGGCAGTTATCAGTCGCTTGGTCAAATCGAGGAAAATCCACCAACAGGCGACAAACAACAACCTGACGATAAGTCCTTTGAACTAACCCCCCCGCAAGATGATGATTATCAAATTAACAGTGATGTAAAAGAGGGTTCGGTATCATCTCTTGATGAACTGCTCGGTAGCAAGAAGAGAACCAAGAAAACAAACAATAAAACACAAAAAGAAACACAAAAAGAAACACTCAAAACGAATATCTCTATTATTCCCGAAGAAAAGCCACCAAAAAATAACAACACACACCTGGAGATACCAACACTAAATTACGAACCACGCCGACTAGTTGCAGACAAGTGGAAGAGCGAACCACTACTTTGTGAACCCAAGAAAGAAACACCTAAAGCTACACTTACTCTCAAGCTAGGTTCTGTTCCAGATATTTCTGCAGAGCCTCAACTAGTAAACCAAAACTCGCCAAAGCTGCACGAGAAGTCGAGGTCTCGAACAGACCTTCGTACGCGCGCTATCTTGGGATTCTTGAACATTGAGGTGCCTGATGGATCTCGTATCGTGAGGTTGTATGTTAGTTCGACATTCACAGGTAGGATACTCCATAAAGTTGTCTCTAGACTGCAAACACTCCCTACTTTTGCACGTAAACCCAGACAAAACGAGTTGAGTCTGAGTGAGTGAAGTCAAATCATGGATTGTTTGTCAACAGCTAAAAGAGACGCGGCCACGCCGATTTTTCGCGCGCTTTGGTTTTAACGTGACGTCACGTATTTCCACTGGGTTGCGCCCGTGACGTCACGCAGTGTCCTATCCAGTGTGATCCAGTGTTTTTATTATCCATGGTGAAATACAAGAATGAATGAGTGCCTACTGTCGTTGCATTTCCCGCGCGTTTGTCTGTGCGTAAATCACTTATAAAAAATTAATTTTGTCCTGGTTTTTGCGCAAAAATGGAAGATGTTTTCCATCTTTATTCTAGTCCAAACCAAGTTTGCTACAGTCTTGTCACTTGTAAACCAAAAATCGTATTCATACGTCATTTCATATGATTTGTATCCAGTCTTCTCGGTTTGACGCTGTCTTTCCTCACTATAGATACCCAAGTGGAAAGAAACGCTCTGGTCGAGCGTGTCTACCCAAAACTCAAGGAGTACTGTCGGGAGCATGGATACGAGTTTCAGGTGATTGACATGCGATGGGGAGTCAAAGACCCTGATATGGATGATCACGTGTTTCCGGAGCTTTGCATACGGGAACTTACTACTTGTCAGAAGTCTTCAACTGGTCCAAAGTTTGTGGTAAGTTTAACCTAAAAATAGCGGCCACATCTTGTTCGGTATTTTAAAAGTTGCATGCTTGCAAATATAGCTTTAAGTTTTAAGAGCCCGCGCTCGTTGCTCAACAACGTTTTTCCACACGCTAATGTCAGCGTCCCAACTTTGTGACGCGAGTTAAAAGGAAGTATCCGCAAATAGTGTAGTTGATCACTATGCGAAAATAATTGTACGTTGTTCAGTTACTCGCTGTAGTTTATTCAAAGTCTTTTTTCTTTTTGTTGAGTTACGTGGATTGGTTGATGTCTCTGTTGTCTTTTGCAGACTTTACTTGGACAGAAGTACGGCTATTGTGCTTTCCCGCCTAAAATCCCAAATGATGAGTTCGATACTCTCCTAACCGCCATTGAAGACCCAGCCAATAAGGATTTACTACGGAAATGGTTTCTAAGAGACGACAACGCAGTCCCACCGCAATACGTAATGCAGCCAATCAGTTCCCAGTTTCCTGATGCCTTCAGCTCGTCCAATAAGGAGGCCAGGAAAGTAGCTACAAGGGCGTGGAGAGAGGTATATTACAAACTGCAAAACATGCTGAGAACTGCGGCGGCCAAAGCGTTGAACAAAAACGATGCACAGAAGTACTACATATCAGGTAAATACAATCTAAATATGGTATAACACCATCAGTCATCACCATCGTACTGATTTTACAAAACGTCTTTCCTGTATATATTATATTTGTCATGTCTGTATTGTGTGAATTAGCGATAAATGATTAGTATGAAGCCTTGTCAATCAAATGGTATAACACCGTCAGTTTCGATACTTGAAACTATAGAGCAAACTTTCAGCTTTTACAAAAACTCTTTCCTGTTTTTGTCAGGTCAGGTTTTTGTGTGTGAATTGGCGATAAACGATTGGTATGAAGACTCGTCAGTGTGTACTGTATATGCTGCCTTCTTTGCATAATAATAATAAGTACTTATTGACTGAGTGGGAGGGCCGGACGGGAAAATATTTGGCTCGCGGTCATGACGTACGGAACGAGAGCAGCGAGGTCCGTACAAATGACCAAGAGCAAAATATTTTCCCGTACGGCCCGACCTAACTTAGTCAATAAGTTTTTTTATCACATGACCCACTCTTTTTAATTTAAAGGCCATTTTTGTTGTGATGTTTCGAGTAGCTGGTCCGTACGTGTTTGTACGGACCAGGTGAAAAAAGCCTTACGGTCCCCATCACGTGACTTTTTACAAAGGTTTTCTTAAGAGCGCGCGCCGGGCAAAATACGGGTCATATGATAATTGTTATTCTGCTGCATTAGGGTTTTCCGATTTACCGGCACAAAGGCAGATTTAGCACTAATAGTGCCAGATGATAGAACCAGTGTTAATTTGTCATTACTTTTGCAATAGTGTTCTTATTTTTTTATTCTTACTCTGAAAATGTAATATTTTGAACACATGCAACTCCTAGAAATTCTAATAACGGTAAACATGCACGTATGCTAATTAGTATCTGGTACTATTAGTACCAAAGTCGCTAAATCGGAAAATCCTAATGCATGCTAACTTTAACTTGATATTTTCCTTTCCAGTAATTGATCAAGAAATACGACAAGGAATTCTAAACTCACCCGACCCAAACACCGAATGTCTGTGGTTTAAACGAACAATAACGGACCTTAAAGACAACGTCACCAACGACAAGTCGGACAAGTTCATTGACATCAAAGGCATCCGTAAATCCAAGCGAAAAGGCGAACGAATCAATCCTAGTGAAATAGATAAAGTAGCACAAAGTCTTCTCAAGAATCTCAAAGAAAAGAAGATAAGTAAAGTGTTGGATAAGTCCAACGTCTTTCCTTACGATATCAAGTTCTCGTCAAATAGTGCAGAGCGTGAAACCAAACTGACTCATGTACAGTTTCTGAGCAGCCTTTGCCAGGACTTTTTCCTTGTTGTCAAGCGACGAATAGCAGATGGAATAAAGAAAAGAGAAGCAAGTCAACCGACCAGGGACAGCCTATTGGAAGATATAACTGAACATGTAAAGTTCGCTCAAAGAAAACTGGCAGATTTCCATGGACAGGACGATATGATGAAGACAATCCACAACTACCTGACGAAAAGCTGCACATCTCCTTTTGTTATCCACGGAGACTCTGGGACCGGAAAGACGTCATTGGTTGCTATGGCAGCCAAGCATGCGCGTTCTTGGGTAAAGCAAGATGCTATTGTAGCGCTGCGGTTCCTTGGTACCAATCCTAACTCGTCCAATATACGACTGTTGTTACGTAGTGTCTGTTTACAGCTGTGTAGGGCACTGGGTGCTACCATGGCTGTTCCTAAGGTAACATGCAATTAACCAATGACAGTACGGTAATATCGGTATTAACATCCTGTCACACAACTTTAAGTAGTCTTTAAGTAGCTACCTCTTAACTACGGCAAAACTTGTCATTTAAACATTTACCTTGTGGCTTGAGTACAATAGACCTCTTTACCTCCGTATGCAAATTGCCCATTTCAGACCACGTGTCATTCCCGTGAGAATTGTTCTTTTATGATGAACGTGTTATATCATTTACATGTGAAAGAAACAATTCCCAAGGGTTGCATTACGTGATCTGAAATGGGACAACAAACAAGGAAGATAAAGAGGTCTATTGCTTGTTCCACCAAACGTTTTATTCCACGAATTGCTAAGTGAGAGTTTTTACCTTTTGTAACGAGTAACTTGTTATTGCTTAAAAAGAACTTTCCAACTTTCATCCTAGCATGTTATACTGATAAGTTGCCATGACGACGTTCTTGACGTCGACTTTCTTTATCACACTTCAAACACTATTCCAGTAAAGCTTGACTCCCCTAACAACTGATAGGTAATATAATAAAACACCGTAAAAAATGTTGACTTAACTTTACTTTTTTAGTAAAGTTGACTTAACTTTACCTTTTTAGTAAAGTTGACTTAACTTTACTTTTTTAGTAAAGTTAAGTCAACATTTTTTACGGTGTTACAAATTACCTATCGTTTATATCAAATACCGACGCAGCCTATTCCAGTATAACTAGACTCCCTTAACAAGTGACACCTTTCTGATAATCTTTTTTGTTATATTGTAGGACTATCAAGAACTGATTCGTGTATTTCATGAGTGTCTCAACATGGCCAGGGCATCCAGACCAATCATCGTCTTCCTGGACTCACTAGAACAGCTGTCAATCACTAACAATGCGCACATGATGGCTTGGTTACCGAGGATGCTACCGTCCCACGTGCATATCGTGGTCAGTACGTCCAACGAGCAACAGAGCACGTGTTTACCCGCTTTGCAGGTAATGATAGTCTACTTTAACGAGGGTTAATATCTAACATACTTATTATCATAATAATTATGGTGATAATGGTATTGATGAAGATGATAATGGTAATGATTATGATGATGATGCAGGTCTTAGAGGCAATGATGATAATGATTATGATGATAATTATGGTGATAATGGTATTGATGAAGGTGATGATGGGAATGATTATGATGATGATGCAGGTCTTAGAGGCAATCAGATGATAATAATTATGATGATAATTATGGTGATAATGGTATTGATGAAGATGATGATGGAAATGATGGGAATGATTATGATGATGATGCAGGTCTTAGAGGCAATCAGATGATAATAATTATGATGATAATTATGGTGATAATGGTATTGATGAAGATGATGATGGAAATGATGGGAATGATTATGATGATGATGCAGGTCTTAGAGGCAATCAGATGATAATAATTATGATGATAATTATGGTGATAATGATGAATATGATGATGGTAGTGATGATAATAATAAACCTTTTGATAGTTCCGTTCAGTAACCACGAACAATAATTCCAAGTAGAGTCTGGAGTTACCACACATGCGGAACTTGGAAACTATCATTCGTGGTCACTGGACGGAACTGTGAAAAAGCTTTATGACGATGCTGAAGGTAGCCTCCTAGCAGACGTCATTTTTGTCGGCCTATAGTGAGGGAGGAATATGAGACCGACGTCTGCTAGGAGGCTATGCTGCACTGAGGTATTACAGCTAAAAAAGACTAATATTGAAAATTGACATAACAGAAATGTTACCTTTTCTATCCATAGAAGTTAATCCCAGATCGTTCGTGCTTTATGGAGGTTGGTCCACTATCTTGCGAGAATGCTTCATCCATCTTGTCCAATTGGCTTCTTAAACAACAACGACGACTTACAGGTGAACAGTTGAACATGATCATGACTGCCTTCTCTTCCTCGCCAACACCACTATTCCTGAAACTAGCCTATGAACGGGCTATAAGATGGAATTCTTTCTCGTCTGTACACGATACATCCTTAGAGACCTCAGTTTCAGCGTTAATCACTTCACTTTTTGACAACCTTGAGCGCAAACACGGCCAAGTGTTCATCAAACGCCTGGTATCCTATCTAACAGTGCAAAGAAATGGTTTGAGTCAGTCAGAGCTAGAGGATGTACTCAGTTGTGATGAAGACGTTATCGATGAAGTGTATCGTTTCCGAGCTCCTCCGATTCGTCGTATTCCTCCTGCCTTGATAGTCCGAGTGTTTGCCGATATTGAGCCGTATCTTTACGAACAATGTACGAACGGTGTCCGAGTCTACTCGTGGTATTATAGACAGTTTGTTGAAAAAGCGACGAAGAAGTACCTGGATACCAGTTTACTAGTGAAAATGGCGCATTCAAACCTGGCAGACTATTTCTACGGTCGTTGGACTCAAGGAGCGAAGAAAGATGACGGGAAAGGAGTCTTAAAGGATCGCCATGTTGCAAGTCAGCCTGATATGTTCAGCAAGACGGTTTTCAACTTCCGAAAACTAAACGAACTACCTTACCATCTTTTACAAACCGGGGATGTCGACAAACTCAAGCAGCATACTTTATGTAACTATGACTTTCTGTCAGCCAAGTTACAGGCTACGTCTCCACGACATGTTCTCCAAGACTACTCAGACGCATTATCCATGCACCCCGCTGACCAAGACCTCGCCATTGTCTTGGAAACGCTACAGTTATCACGTGATGCACTGACGATATCCTCTGACCAACTATCGGCTCAGCTTATTGGTCGCCTGTCTGCGCTTAGGTCCGCTAGCCCAGTAATTGCGCGGTTACTCCGTCAAGCACATCATCCCGTTAGCCACTCATTCATTCCCAATGTCCCCTGCCTAAATCGACCGGGTGAGAAACTGGTTCGTTCTGTACCAAACCTCGACGGCTACCTCGCTATTAGTAATGACACTACTAAGGCTTTGTCTGTATCACGTGATAGGATGATAGTATTATGGGATGTTCGTAGTGGCGCTGTGTTGCAGACGATTGAGAGCGCAAGTGATGTCGGGTATCTAGCATTCTGTCTTGAAGACAAACACGTCGTTGCCTCTTGTCAAGGTGAAATTCGACAATGGTTCCTCAAAACCGTTAAATTAAAGTACGAGTTAGAGTCAACGAGTTGTGCTCCAATATGTGTAGCTAATGGAGGACAAACAGTTGTTGCTGTAATGAACGAAAACATCAAAATCATTAAAGCATCCGATGGTAGTATCCTCAAGGAATTCCAAGGTGGCGACTTCATCCATGACCAGGTTGCATGCTGGGATCATCTCGTTGCCATGGCAAGCACACAACATCGTTACGTCAACATCTACGACCTGAGCAGTCACGAAATGGTCAAGCCTATCCAAGCCTTTGATGAGAACTCGAAGGATCTTGTTAGCTCGATTACATTAAGTTCTTTCAATGAAGGACAGCTCATCGTCTACTCTAGCAGGTCCTCTAGCGTCAGGGTGTTTGACATAAAGTCCTCAAACTGCCTGCATGTCTTAGGCCCTGATATATTGAACCCAACAGTGACCCTCAATGGACGTTATATGTTGTGTACAAATTGCTATAATGACGTCAGTGTTTGGAACCTGCAGACTGCTATGAAGGAACGTCACGTGATTCGCCATCCACCCTCGACATCCATCCATCAAATCATTAGTCATGATGGTAAGGTCATTGTAACCACGTCTGATGACAAGCTGGTAAGGGTCTGGGATCTAGACCAAGAAGAGGTATTTATACTTTTAGTGATGAGCTTGGATGATGATGATCTGATTATGACGATATGATGTTGATGATGATGATGTTGATGGTGGTGGTGGCGACTATGATGTGGATGATTTTGCTGATGTTGATGATTGAAAGGGTGATAAGTATGATGAGTTTGGATAGTGATCTGCTGATGACGATATGATGATGTTGATGATGATGATGGTGGTGATTATATGATGTGGATGATGATTTTGCCGATGTTGATTATTTAAAAGGTGATAAGTATGATGAGTTTGGATCGTGATCTGCTGATGACGATATGTTGATGATGATGATGGTGGTGACTATATGATGTGGATGATAATGATGATTTTGCCGATGTTGATGATTTAAAAGGTGATAATGATATTTGACTTGTGTGGTGTTGATGATGCGCATAACGATAACAGTGATGATCGATATTCTAATGGTCGAACTAACCTAGAGTTATTGTTTTCAGACGTGCAAGGTTGACTTCGAGGACAACAAAGGTGATCATTGTATAGAGTATTTAGGAATGATCAAAAGCAGCATCCAGAAACAAGTTGTCACCAAATCACGTGCTTCAGGTAAAACCATCAAATATGTTTGTTCATCAAACGTCGGGGAGCCATCCATCATCTAATGTCGTTAATTTTTGTGATGCTAATAACGAACAGTGTTGGTTTATTTGTGTTACCATATAGTAAATGTTAAACTGTTGTATCACTTCTTCCCATACTTTGTCGTAAGAACAGTGTTTGTTTATTTGTGTTACCATATAGTAAATGTTAAACTGTTGTATCACTTCTTCCCATACTTTGTCGTACGAACAGTGTTTGTTTATTTGTATTGCCATATAGTACTTGTTAAACTGTTGTAACACACACTTCTTCTCATACTTTGTCGTACACTGATTTATGTCCCTTCACACGTCACAATGTATTCCATACTGGCCTCGGTCCTTGTAGGGCGGCATTGAGGCACCCAAGCCCAACCTTATCATTGCCGATAAGTTTAATTTGTATTGCCATATAGTACTTGTTAAACTGTTGTAACACACACTTGTTCTCAAACTTTGTCGTACGCTGATCTCTGTTCCTTCACACGTCTACCTCAAACTTTGTCGTACGCTGATCTCTGTTCCTTCAAACGTCACAATGTATTCCTTACTGGCCTCGGTCCTTGTGGGGCGGCATTCAGGCACCCAAGCCCAACCTTATCATTGCCGATAAGTTTAATTTGTATTGCCATATAGTACTTGTTAAACTGTTGTAACACACACTTGTTCTCAAACTTTGTCGTACGCTGATCTCTGTTCCTTCACACGTCACATTGTATTTCATACTGTTAATGCATAATTGCTCATCATCAACAGGACCAATCAGCGTTTGGAACGTCATTACTTGTCAACCAATCAGAACTCTGGTTGGGACTAACGCAGACGAGATCTTAGTGGTAGACGAGACACGTGCGGTAGTACGGTCAGGTGCTAAATTAGCGTTAGTCGACTTACAAGAGGGCAAAGTCATCAAACATATGCGATCGGAGTTTTCGACAAAGGTAGAGAAAGTCAACCGGCATGCTAGTTCGTTGTACAAACGCCGTGATCTCGCTATTCGACTGGCTGAAAGTCCACGATTCAATACACGAACAAAGTCAAAGACACGAAAGTTTAACGACTGTGCGTTGGTGGGTTCGTCGTATGTATTGGTTCTATCCAAGGACAGACTTTATATGAAACTAGCTTCACTGGAGACAGGCGAGCCCGTGGCAAAACTCAAGGCAGGTCAGCGTGCTATCATTGAGACTATCATGGTCAGTGAAAATGGAACGATAGCTGTATGCGCATGCGAAAACTTTCCTCTACTGGTGTGGGATATCAAAGAACGACGTAAGTTGTTCTCGTTAGACATGGACGGGACGTTCCCACAGCTCGCTACGGCTGATATCAGTCAAAATGGCCGCTACCTCGTCGATGTCATTAAACTGGACAAGAAACACAAAACGGTGGTCACGTGGGACCTAGAGACTGGGACGGTCAAGCACTTGATTGGTCAAGGCCTAAATGTGTGGTCAGTGGCTGTATCATCGATAAGCATGCGCCTTGTAGTAACAGGAAGCAGTGGTGGTACTGAGACAATACGTATCTATGACCTTGGCAACGGTGAGTTCAAACACCAGCTGGGTGGACACACAGAACCTGTTAAAGGTGTCTGTCTGTCCAAAGATGGTCGACGTCTATTAACCTACGTACCACTGGGTGCCTGGGATCGTAGTGTCTGTCTTTGGGATATAATTACTGGGTGTCCAATAGCGTCATTTACTCCTGACCTTCCTGTATCCAGCTGTGTCTTGAATGATGATGGTGATCAGGTTGTGATAGTGATCAACAAGTCTCGACCAATCGTATCACTAGCCTTGACTCACGAGACAGGATCACGTGAGATGTCCGTCGATGTATCGAATTCTTACTTTAACCACCCTACCCTCCACGGGGCTGTCTTTGACTTGACGTCACAGATGAACTTGGATGACGCCGGTGAGGACGACGAAAACTAGTCATGTTTATGTAAAAGAGAATATTTTTTGTGGTACTTTATCTAAAATAAACAACATTTATAAATTATGGTCTTATAGAAGACAATAAATTACAACATAAACTTTATATTTTCAAGCTGATTCAAGAAACTTAAATGTTTATTAATTTTAACATATATACATTGCTTGTCGATATACAGAATGCATTTTAGTCTTTTTAACTACTGTAATTATATGCTTGTTGGTTGACTATTTGAATCGTGCGATGAATAAAGCTTCTTATCTCCAACCGTCGTACTTCACATGAGTCGAGTCATGTTACATCAAAGAAGCCGATTGACTTCCTGGGGCCGAAGGGTGGATAATGTTATCCGCGGATAAATGTTATCCGCGGATAAAAGTTATCCACTGCATAGGTTTTTATAGATTTTATCCGCTGGATAAGGATTTATCCGGTGGATAGCGCTATTCAGGCTTCGTACAACCGGCCCCTGATTATTTATTGTCATATGTTCAATTCATGTGAAAAACGACGTTTGAATGTCGTGTTCGAATTGTAACAGTATAATTAATGTGAATACTAAATGTAAATGGAAGCTAGCGAGTAAACTAGTACAGGCTGTGTCCGTGTTTGATATATGCGACAGCCAATAAAATAAAATTTGTAACGCCGTATCTATCTCACATTTCATTTCATTGAATACTAAATACTTATTTAGAAGACATTGATGTAAAGATCAGTGGGAATATAACCGAGAATTTCCAATTGTAAATCTTTAGATGATACTAAAATTTGACTGTTGTACTATAGTAATAGCCCACGTATAAGAACCTGGGTTTTAAGAACCTGCTAGGCTAAAATTTTCATTTTAAGCCCCCTCCATATAAGAACCTATTAAGGTTTTTAAACTGAAGTACCATTTATATAAGAACCTAATAAGAACCTATTCAGGCTAAATTGAAAAATTCAGGTTCTTATACGTGGGCTGTTGCTGTATTGAGTACACTGTAATATCATTAGTAAATTAAATACTACTAAATATGCCATCTTCTCAAAAGGAATTACTATATACCAAACGTTTGTCTTCAAAATGAAGTTCTACTTTAAAAGTCACACAGTAACTAAATACCAATGACGACTAACTAATCAATTATTTACGATGATGTATCTATAATTACTTGATTACCCACAATCCCTTAACGGGTCACGAACTGTCAAGAGTGACGACTAACTAATCAATTATTAACGATGATGTATCTATAATTACTTGATTACCCACAATCCCTTAACGGGTCACAAACTGTCAAGAGTCCTTTTCACAGTTCCGTTGAGTTACCGCGAATAATAGTTCTAAGTCGAGGTTAGCGTTGTTGCGCATAACAAAACTCAGTATAATTTATCACGCGCAACAACGCGACCTCGACTTGGAACTATCAGTGGTGGTCACTGAACGGAACTGTGAAAAGGACTATTGCGTCACACACATCCTTTGCAAAGCTGAGGTGTTCGATACCCAATGGGACTTAGTTAAACAGGTCACAATTCTGGCTCTTTTGTTGTTGCACACTCGAGGCATTGAAACAATAGTCGAGAATAAAATCCTTAGAGCGAATAAACACCCTGCAATACAGATAACTGCAAACCAGTATGCAACACACCTCACAATATCAAGACCCACAATCCTTTATGGTAGTACAATTAGTAATAAGATGAACTTTACAAAAGTTTTCTGTCATCATAAAGAAAAGTCCTGTAATTTGTGCCTCGATTTGAAGTCCATGTTTTTCAACAGTGAAATATCCTCGTAGAAATCTTCCGAGTACAAATCATTCAGAAATCTGTTTATACGAACAGACTGATTGTTCACGATGTAGTTTGTTTGCGACGTGAGTCGACGTTCAGAGTCTGTTTTCTCTTGTCGCTGTACCGGGGGGGCTATGGTGGGGTTTGTGGACACCATTTCATGAAGCACCGTCACCATGTATTTAGCAATGTCTGTTAGATTATTTGCTTTTTTCTGTTTTCTGCACGATAGAACAGCGCGTTTGTGATTCTCCCCCAGAATTGCTCTGAAAATGTTTAACATCAAAAATATCATTGTTAAGCTATAGCAGCACACAACAGGCAAAGCTAACGCCTTAGGCTCGGGCAGCTGACGTCCACTTAAGTTACTTAAAATGAACGAGAACAATGTTCTTGTCGCTGTTGAGAAGTTCTTGAAGTCGCCCCATTGATCAGCGAATGCAAGAACAAAGAACGAGCCATAGGCAACGATAAGGAGGATAAGGAGGGCGAGAAAGTTGCCAAGCTGTTTAAGTGATCTGTTCACTGTAGATGTGAAAACTTTAATGCATTCGAACAGTGTAATGAACGCCGCAAATCGAGCAACTGCAATAAAGAACATGAAGGCGAACATTGAACTAACTGTTTCAGAATACCCAGCACATTGATGGAAGTCGGTGTACGATGTGGGTGACCCAAGGTAATAGCTATGTTGGGCTGCAAGAACATTGGCAAGGAACATGCGCATAATGACTACAAGTATTGCAACTGTAACAAACAAGAGATCGAAAATGTTGGACAACGTGAAGAAAAACTTCCATCTTTGCAAGAATAGCACCATGATAACACGAAATATCATGAAGGTAAGAACGAGGAAAGCGATTCCTTCGATAATACTTGTCATCAACGATCCGCTCGATCCAGGCACCTGAAAGGACTTCACCCTCAGATTAGTCACCACTCCTCCGTACGAGGGCATCTCAAACATAACCGCTACCGATGTAATGAGATTTGTATTGACGCTGTAAATGTCAAACTCCGCGAACACTGCACGCGTCCAGATATCAATCCAAGAAGACTGGACAAGTTGGTTAATCACTGACGTTGAGCCCGCGATGTCTTTTTTTAGGTTTGCGGTAAATCCTCCTCCACTATAATCTGTATAGATACCGCTGGTCGAATGACTGTGGTTTGCATCGTGTCGAGTCTTGTACTGCCAAGGTGAATCATGGGAAGGATCACGTGATGCTTTGGCCCATCTGACGTCATAGGAATTTTTGTCTTCTTGGTCACTGGAGTAGTAGACTGTGCATTCAGGTGCGAAGTTGCTACAAATACCTGAGGAATATATAGTGTTATATTATTGTCATATATTGGGCTACCTGTGTATTCATGTATTGGGCTACCTGTGTAGTCACATGGTTCAACTTGATCAGTAAAGAAGTGAAGCGAGAGCGTGTAGTTGTTCGTTATTTTACTCGTATATTTCGACGGCCTTAATATAATTGGCGATTAACTAGGGGTTGGGTTAGTTGGTAAAGGGGACTTCGTGTCCTATTATTCAACACCTGCTCTATGGGGGAATCTTGAAAATAGAATAAAAAATAAATAAATAAAAAGTATAAGTAATCTCTATTTACATCTAATTGCAAGAATGTTGTCACATGAAAAAACAACATTAGTAGTTTAGTAAGAAAGAAATAACAATAGAAAACGTTCAGCTTAAGTGATCTTCTTTTGTCTTCTTTTAATTCTTATAATTAATTCCTTTCTGACTAAATTCATGTATAAAATGTCTGCTGGCCATTCTCATAATTCAGCCTTTTCGCTGCGAAGAGGAATGAATAAACTGTTATTATAACTATTATTAAATTTAGTCGTTTGTTAATTCAGTCGAATGACTTGCCTGGTTTCAATCGTAGCTGTCTCAGCCTTGACTGCAATACTTTCATACCAATGTTATTTAAACCAGTATTATAATCACGTGATATAGTATCAGACAATCCACCAATCAGGGTGTGGTTTACCCAGGACCACGTGGTCTGCACGTTGTATATCTGATGACAAACAAAGGGTGGAATTAATTCACTTCTGTTTTTAGAGCTGATAGAGAGTAAATTATTAATATTATCATTATTAATATTATTATTATTATTATTATTATTATTATTATTATTATTATTATTATTATTATTATTATTATTATTCAGTCACCTTGGCAAATAGAACAGTATCGAGTTTTTGAGCAACTTTTTTCAGGTAAATTCGTGAAAAAGAAAAAACCTGTTGTATTCTTATTATTTGTAGTCTCACTCGCAGCCATTTTTTAGCGTCGGGCTTCCTGTGTCCCTTCCCACACAGGAAGCCCGGCACTGAAAACTAAATACAAATTATATATCACATGCAATCACAGCTAAGGTTGCGCGACGAAAAACTTGAAAATAAAGTATTTGTTGGACAACACGAGTCTTACCTCAGCGGTTCCTGGACGATTAAGTCCAGATGATGGTGTTACAAACATCATTTCCATAGTCTGCTTGATTCCGTAGGTATGGCTACTTCTATACCGCTGACCCAAGATACCAACTATTACAAGTATCAATATATAGTAACTGATATCAACCATGACACGTTTTATCTCGTCAATCTTTTTGCGGTGTTTGCGCAGTTTTCCGATGATTGCCTTATCAAGAGGCGCCGTCTGGCCCTCGTAGTTATCATCATTGTAGTCAGGTTGATCATCAAAAGGAATGGTTTCTGGAAAATATATATATATATTTTTTTTAGAAATACTTCATGCTGGATGACTCTAATGTAGATGAATAAGTAGAAAGTTGTTAGTTTTTCTCACGAATGTCAATTGTTCATTCAATTATTTTTATATAATTATCTATAATTAGAGAATGTAAAACGATGGTTTGGACAAATTACAAGTATGTATGTATGTAATTATTGTTGAAATGCTATAAGCTTTCAGCCGATTAAATAATTTCAACACTTCATTGCTTTTTTTCTGTCTAACAGTATGCCCTTTATTTCTTCCCTTCTCCGAAACGAGTAATATTGATGTCATTCGACAACCTTTCTTTGAGAGGTGAATATAATAAAATTAATAAATAGAGGATATTACATGGATATTACTATTTATTTTCACAATGTGAAGATATCACCTTTTTCGCGCGGGAGATCACCTGATATTTCACTGAAGTTTATATAAGAATATAGTTTATTTATATAGCGCTCGTATCCAGCTTGTCCAAGGCGCTTTACAACTATACTGATCTATTTACAATATCTACAATCGATATGTATTTACAATGATAATTCAATAATGATAATAAACAAATAATAAATAGATAATACATCTATAATATATATATTATATACTTCCTATTATTTAGGAACAAAGTACATAAATGCTTTTTGAGCTTACTTTTAAAGGAAGGAACAGTAGGACAAGAGAAATGCTTCATAAGAATACCACAGCTTACTCACCTATAGTCCTTGGCCGTATTCTCGCGTTGTCATCTTTAGCTCGTCGTACAATCAAAGCAAAGAGAAGTGCTGTTAACAGTACCTTGATTGGCTGACTGACTAGTATATCTTGTACGAACGATAAACACATGGTAGACAACCATTCATTGGACTTGTCTTTGCCCCACATCATGGAATAGAATATAACAAACAAACCAGATAGAAATGACGCTAAGATACACAGAAACCAACCAACATATATGAACCAGTAAGGCAACCTACAAAGCAAATGGTATCATATAATTAATAGAACATTTGACATACATGGGTGGCCTGCGATGAGAATGCTGGCCTTTCACCACCGTGACCTGAGTTCGATTCGATCCCAGTGTTGTGTTGTTCTCTCTCATGCCACAAGGGATTTTGTCCGTGTTATCCGGTTTTCCTTCCTCCTTCCAAACACCAACACTGATGTGAGTTTGAATGTAGTGTGCTTGTAAATACAGAATGTAGTGTGGAGTGAGAGAGAGAGACAGCAGGCCACCACCAGCTTTAGCTAAAAACTACTAAAGTGGAAATCGCAATATAACTGAGCTAAGATATCTTTGATAATATAATGTAGATAATATAATGGCTCACCTAAACGATTTTAAACACGAACAACAAGTACAGCATTTACATTTACTGTCTTTTTCTTCTTCTTCGTCGTCGTTGTCAATGTCTTTGAATGGTTTTTCTGTTACTTTACTTTCATCATGCTCGTGCTCGTGCTCGTGCTCTTGATCTATTGTATTTTGCATTGTCACCTCAGACGGTGGTTTGTCTTCCTCCTCTAGAACATCATCCTGAACATGCGCAGATCGTTTTCCACCGTTTTTCAACCCAACTTTGCGAGCCTGTCCAGTGGACTTTTCTTTAAAGTCATGCGCATTGCCATCTCGACAAGGACGGCATGTACAAGACGGCAAACAGCGTTTGACTTTATCTCTGTCTTCTTCGAGTTTTTCTGGCATGTCTGTAGAGAATCTAAAACAAGCAACGATGATAATATTCACAGGAGCAACGACTAAAGCACTCTGGATGGCTATAATCAACGTTCTCATATTCATGGTCAGCGGGCCGACTTGAAAGTTCCCGGATGTGTCTCCTGGCTGAGGACCTGCGCCGTAGAACATGGCACTCGCTATCATGGTTGTAAATAGGAATGAAAGACAACATGAGAGGCGCTGTAGCCGTGTAAATGGACTCCACTGTGGCCTGAGTACTAGGGAAAACCAAATATGCTTATCACAGATTTCTTTACGGATCTTATCATTGAACTTAACATTGAATTCAGAGAGGTCTTCTAATGTGCTAGGTGTGATGGATGCTTCAACTTGGCCGTCACCAACATCTAAACCCAGCCACAGACCTATGGAAGGTATACATATAAATGGTAGATAATTTTTATTGGACAGCGGCGTGTGCAAATCATCAATCAATAAGAAAACAATGGCTTCACGTATTATGTAATTTGATACTTCTATGTACATTTAATTACAGATGTGTCAAACTATGGAACAGTTTAGACAAAGACTTAAGTCAACTTAATTAAGTCAAACAGTCTTAGAGTTTAAGAAGAAGCTTAAAACAAATATGCTTCACAAATTTATAAACACTTAAAAAGGAAAGAATTTTGAACAAGTACAGTGTAATTTATATAGGGTATTTTATTTCTTATTGATATATGTTATATGTAATTTTTCTAATTTGTATTCTCTGAAAAGCCTTTTAAGGACGAGAATAAAAATGTATGTAATGTAATGTCTTGCATATTATGTTGGATAGGTGATACATAGTTGCAAAGACCAGCTGGCCAAGTACATTAAAACAATCGATAAGATTACCTGCAGCAAAGAGCCATTCCTCGTCAGTCTGTGGATCTTTCAACATAATCTTACTCAAAAACCAGGAAGAGTTATTACCAGAGCAATCATGCCAAATCCTGATACCAGTAATAGGACCAATACTAGAAGGGGCTGAGATAATAAACGTCTTAAGGCTCCTTCGTGGGAACCCTTTTCTATTTGGTACCAGTAGTGGGTACGTTCCAGTAGTTCCAGTCTCACCATGGATAACACAGAAGACATTCGCCTTAGTACCGGCATGTTTACGACTTCCCGTTACTATGGTGATCTCGTAAGTATACCTATGGGTATCCTTGAAAGGTGGAATCAGAATAGATGTCAACTCGACAGAGTCTTTGTTGTCGGTTCGTCGAGCCCAGACAGCGAGTAACGCGTAGACAAGGAACAGACCCAATACTGTGAATAATACTACCACATTTCCTGGAAAACGATAAGAAAATAATAAATAATAACAAATATTACAATGCAATTTGTAACATCGGCGTTTATATCAAACACCGACGCAGCCTTTACTGACTAGTTTACTCGACTGTTTCCATTCACAATGACCAAGTCTTACCAGTCTGAAAAGCTTCCTTGAACCCAGCAAATACACGAGTGAAGTCAATGGGGTTGGGTGCTACAAACATTCCAGAACCAAATGACGTCAGATGCGTTGCTAAGCACTGGATGTGAGTACTGTTTGTCAGCGGTCCTCCCTGTAAAGTGATGACAGATGATATTATTCGCTCGAAGATGAAGGTGATGGTGATGATGATGATGATTGTGATGATGGTGATGATGAAGATTTATGGTGGTGGTGATGGTTATGATGTTAAAGATGATGATGGTGATGCTGAAGCTGATGATGGTGGTGGTGGTGATGATGATGATGATGGTAGTTGTGAAGGTGATGATGATTGTGGTGGTGGTGATGATGATGATGATGATGATTGATGGTGGTGGTGATAATGATTGTGGTGGTGATAATGATTGTGGTGGTGATAATGATTGTGGTGGTGGTAGTAATGGTGATGACTATTTTGGTGGTGATGATGGTTGTGGTGGTGATGGTGATGATGAAGGTGGTGAAGGTGATGATGGCCATGGTGGTGGTGAAGGTGGTGATGATTGTGGTAAGGAAGATGATGATGATGGTGTTGGTGGTGATGATGGTGATTGTGGTAGTGGTGATGATTGTGGTAGTGATGATGAAGATTGCGTTGATGTTACAACCTTGTATAACATGTTCTTACCATGCACCCATCGCCTTTCCACCTCTGTTCTTTCTCATTCCAGTACAAACACTTTGAAGCATACACTCTGATGGAGTACATCACAGTCATATTAGACGATGGAGAACCCGTGGCGTTAATACCCACATAGTACACACCAGACGACAGGTTTCCATTAGACAGGAACAAAACACTTTCTTTCTCACCACCAAAACATCGAGGAGAATTCCGTTTTGAATTGCCTGGTCCTATTCTCTTGATCCAATCGTATTGTGTGGAGGCAGGTTTGAATTGTCGCTGTACTTTTACAGTGAGAGAATAGCTGCAGTTTAGCGGTAAGACTTCAATTGAAAACGAGTCGTCGTTTGAAGGGACGAAAAGTCGATGATAGTTCATCATGTTGGGTTCTGTTAAAGTAAAAACTTGTGGTTCTGGTAAACCTTGTGTTCTTTCCATGAAAAACTGTATTGGTTGCGATAATCCTTTGATGTCTAATGCTTTCCCATTCACTGAATAAGATAGGCTTAACACTGGGCTTGTTACATCGTTAGACGTCGCGTCCCACGAGTATATATTGTCCTTAAAGGCGAAAGCCTGGGAAATAATATATTGATTATGATATTTGATGAGTCAGTTGTGATGGGTTTGTGTCTAGAGAATTATGACCTCTCGAAAGTATAAGTTTCTAAGAATTTTAATTACTTAAAAGTGTAGCTCAGTTCAAAGGTTCAAAGGTTTTTATTTACCACATACACCTACTTGCAGTAAGGTTGTCATACAAAATAGAACATTTGTCACAAAGAAAATAGAACATTTGTGATTTAGTGCGAAAGGAATTAATTAAAAGACAAAAGAGAGAGTTCAGCTTGAGTGATCTTCTTTTGTCTTTTAATTAATTCCTATCGCACTAAATCACAAATGTTCTATTTTCTTTATAACAAATGTATATTTTTGTATGACAACCTTACTGCAAGTAAGTGTACATATACACAATATAAATTTAAAAGGGTCAAACAACACAGGACTAATTAACAAATAGTATGAAGCGTGGAGATTGCATAAGACAATCAAGCTATAAACAAAGTTGGTCTAAATGCGCTGCTTTCAGAGCGAGAAGACCCGAGTTTGACACTTGTACTTCTTTCCATTCCATGCAGCTTTTTAAAGTAGATTTAAATGCTTGTAATGAAACAGAACATGGATGGAGACAGGGGGAAAGAACGCACCGTGGGCGTCCTGGGAGACCAGATTTCTTCTAGCTGAAGGAATTCCCGAGGCTAAATATTAGTGCTTTTAATTTCTGCTTTAAATGAATCACAATTCGTCTTTAATTGATGTAGTTTTTATAGCTGTATTTATTAATCACGGATCCATAGTTAATTAATTCTGATTGGTAATATTATTCCTAGTCAATTCAATACGAATCCCCCATTAGTGATACGCTTGTGTAACGCTAGAAGACTTGAGACTTTAAAAAAGTGATTGATTGATTGATTGATTGATTGATTGATTGATTGATTGATTGACTGATTAATTGAATTAAACTAAAGTTTTTAAAAAATACACTAACCTTCTGTTCAAGTGCAGTTTTGTTGTCTGCTAGTTTCATCATCATAAGATCTTGTCCTATAGAAGCAACAAACTTCCCACCATTACCAAGAGACAGATCATCATCCTCGTCCATATCGTCAAGACTTGTTCGCTTTAGACTAGCACGCATTCCTGGTTTGACGAAAGTTGTGGCTTGTTCCTGAGGCAGTTTACGCTTGAGAAGGCCCTTTGCAACACTGGACATTGATTCTATCAATGACTTGGTTGAGTCTTTGGCCTGAAGCGTTCATCAATAATTACAAACATGTTTAGTATTCTATTGTTACAGAATTACAAAGCAATAAGAGTTGGTGTAAAATATTTCGTGTTAAATTCCATGCGTAGGGGCTACAAATAGTTGACAAATCGTCTGCTTAGTATTTTTACTGTATAGTGCTTCTAATTCTAGTATGTCGATCCTCATCGATTGAAAACTTTGATTGCTGGCAGCTCCCTGTAGTTTATGTTAATGAACTATCTAACGTTGCCATATGCCATCTTTCAGACCATAGTGCATAATCAGTACAATCACTAAGCAGTTAAGGAGGCTGGGGCCCTTAATTTTCGCGCTCACCCAGAGACGTTTGAACGGCCGTAGTTCTCGCGTGAGAGCGTACTTTGACATGATTTTTTAACACTTGTCTAGATATAGTATTAAGCTTCCTTAATACCTTGTCTTCCTGTGAATTCTTGGTAATGGTATCTGTAGTATTGTTCCTGGAAACTCGACCCTTTCCTGCTGTCGTGGACACCATACCCATGACATTGTCTAGGGCAGAGAAGTAACTATCAGCACTGGTTACCATGGAGTCAAAGCCCACCTCACTATCTTCGTTGCTAGCTAACATCTGACCCACGTGACTTAAAGTGTCTGCTGACGTCACCTAGTAGGACAATAGTATAGAGTACTTATATTCTAGGAAATATATCATTACCATGACTGCTATCATTTCAAAGTCCGCACCAAAGTACTTTGAAGTCCTCCCTACTTGGAAATGTTTTCCAGACAATCCTGGCGTGTTTTATTCTACTTGTCTTATCATAAATATACTTTGGTGACACAATATTAGCCCAGAAAAACATTGTTTTTTAAGCCTCTGACTGGAACTAATTGCGCGGACTTGAAATCCCGTCCAGTCCTCATTGTCGGACTTTCAACATTACTTAAAGCTCAGCAAAATGTAAATTCATGTTGTCAACAATTTCAAGCTGAAATTTTTATTGGTTTAGCAGTTTTAGTTTTGGAAATACAGCACCAAATCTCAGGATGACCCTTTAATTATATGCACTAATCAATTTTCGTTTTTTAATTTGCCAACTTTACAAGGAATATTGATGTTTTCAAAAATCTTAAAGCCCAGCAAGATGTAAATCGATGTCGTGAACAATTTCGTGCTGAAGTTTTTACTAGTTTAGCAGTTTTAGTTGTGGGAATGCAGCACCAAATCTCAGGATGACACTTTAATTATATGCACTAATAAATTTTTTAACAGGAATATTGATGTTTTCAAAAATCGAACGGTTGTCATATCATGCCATTATCCTAGTATGATGATATCTATTGTTTTTACCTGTGCTTGTGGGTTGACTTCATCTTTGACTTTAGTGGCTTGTGTCATGGCTGAAGTCACCTGAGCTAACGACTCCAAGTTGGTGGACTTGATTTCACTGAGACTCTCGATCATTTTACTACGAATCTTACAAAAACAAAATACAAACGTAAACCAGTTATCAATCTACCAAAATATTCAATAATATTTACACTAACAAAATGCTCGAATTACTTTTCCTAAATAAAATTGCAGAACTAATCCTGCTGGTGTTATAAGAGGTTCGTACAGGGGTATTCTCGTGATGCGTGGTTAGCTATTTTTATTGTGATCCGTGACCCAAATGTTTTGCGTGACCCGTGAAAAACTTGATTCAATAACCGATATTCGTGATTTCGCCACTTATTCGACGTGATTTTGAGTTGCAAGACCTCCCATCGATTTATTTTATACTTATTTTATTCAGTTTCTTCAAACACTCCTTTTTTGCCAATTTTTTTTTATGTGTAAGAGTAGGGTAAAAGATTGCGTTACTTTCATATTTTCGTGATTAGCCTGCATAGCTGGCCCTGGGGGATTGGGGAGAGCCAGGCTACGCAGGCTATTTCGTGATTCGTGAAAATGAATGATAATTTAAAAGAATTTATTAGATTTTTATAAATAGTAATAGAAACTGCGTTGTCTGTGAAACATTTTAGCAGTGTTTCGGGCTGGATTTTTACCTTTGATTTCTTGTGCAGTTCTACATTATCCTGACCTGTGATGGTGCTAGTAGTGTTTTGTACATTCAACAACGAGCTAATAGTGTTAACAGTAAGTGTAACAGCCTGTGATTGACCTGATTTTCTTAACGAGTCTAATACACTGTTGTTGCCTGATGTCATACTGGATATCTCATCCATCACCTGCGAACCATCCTGATGTGGAGGACGAGACTGAAATAACATTGAAACACATACATAAGAGAGCGATACAACAAATCGAAATATGGCTATTAAAAAATGGAAAAAGGAAAAGTACTATTATTTAGCGTCGGTAGTTCCTTCAGCTAGAAGTAAGCTGGTCTCCCAGGAAGCCGACAGTGCGCTCTTTTCCCTCTCCCTCCATCAATGCTCCGTTTTACGTAGTATATAAAAAACGAGCAGCAGTGTTTTATCAAGGATAAAAACCCGAGCGCAGCAAGGGTTTTTGATCCTTGATAAAACACGTACGTGCTGCGAGTTTTTTATATAGCTTAAAAAACTCCAACACTTATTCAAAACTAAATTATAAAAGTTTCTTGAAGAAAAGTCCAATTTGGAGACAAACTTTATTTGCAAGGTACACTGCGCATTCTCATATCACACCACGCACCACTAAGCACCACATTTGGCATCCCACATTTGAGAAAGGTCGTGTATAATATAGTAGGAGATTGATAGCATTGTTTCGGGTGATGCCTCTAGTAAAGGTCAATTAATGATGAGAGATTAAAACTGAGACCTTTACAAGTGTCATAGGTACATAAAGACACACGTACCTTTATCATAAAGACACATGTGTTTTTATATAATGTACCTATGGCAGTGTTTTATGGTGTATAAAGGTCATGCATGTGACCAAATTGGAATGCCCCGATTGGACTAATAGCTCATGAATTATTAATGAGTTTTTTAAAAGCTATATAAAAACTCGCAGCACGTGTTTTATCAAGGATCAAAAACCCTCGCTGCGCTCGGGTTTTTATCCTTGATAAAACACTGCTGCTCGTTTTTTATATACTACTTAAAGCTACTCAAAGCTACACTGATTGGAAAGAATTCGAAACAAGTGTGAGGCCACTGGGGATCGAACTCGTGACCTCTCGCTACGAAAACAGCGCACCAACCAACTTAGCTACACTTGTTCCTATCTTTCTAACTGGTCTATATTTCAGACAGTTCCCTGCGCCATCTTGAAAGGTAGCCGGGCCTTTGCATCGAAGACGCATCGAGACGAACGTTGAGCTTGCAATGATAGAGACACGTGAATAATTGTCCGGCAAGGTGTTATCTAAAAGGTCTCTATCAGTGCAAGCTCAACTTTCGTCTCCCCTCGATGCAAAGGCCCGGTTACCTTTCTTAGACTTACCTCTATCTTCAAATAAACGCTAGTCTTAGCTCCAAGTCGATCTGAAATCCTTATATCTATATCAATTGTATAATTAGTTGACGCTGCACCAAGCGGTAGTCCCTCCTTAATCTCAGCCTTGGCGCCATAGTAGAGTAGAGTCTGGGCACTACCCTCACTTGAAAACAAAAACTGATAGTTCAAAGGTTCATCCGGGTCTTTCCAATCACTACACCGGAAGGTAAACTTCGTCATAAGCACGTGCCCAACACGTGGTGTGACGTCACATTTTCCACCAAAAGGTGGACTGTTGACGTTAAAGGCATTAGTAGCCAGGCCTTTTGGACCTAATGATTTTCTAGCGGTGACCTCAATTCTATATTGCTGACCCCCCTCTAAGGTATTCTTGCCTATGATTGTTATTGGTAAACCTTGCTTGGACGTTGCTAGGCTACTGTTGTAGTGACGTTGTGTCCACGTGTTTGGTGGTATCAAGAGGTACAAAGTCCAGTCATAGAATAGTTCACCCCAGCACCCTGCACCATTGCACTCGGCTTTGAGAGAAAGACGCTCAGATGGGTTCACCTTTTCTCGGCAGTTCTCAGCACATCTGATGAAAAGAAAAGATGATTATTTTGTTTGTTGAGAACAGTTTCGAAAAATTGACTGTATTCTTATCGTATTAGGCCTACTCCAGGTCATAAGTTCGCCCAATATCGCTCAAAATCGCCTATAATCGGCTTAGATTTTAGGAGCTTTTTGCTAAAATCGCCTAAAAGGACCTATACCAGAGGCTTGACTATATATCAAGAAACCCTTTAGTTTCCAGGGTAACCAGGATTATACATTAAGATCAAGTTATATCCCACAATGCAAATCATGTTAAAGTTTATTTTCAAATGTAAACCAAATACATGACACAATTAAATGTACTACAATTAATAATATCTTACATAATATCAACAGAGGGCGGCTCTCCTTCAACGATATCAATAGTCTGTTCAGTTGTACTGACTCGATGTCCTTTCCTGGTCACTAGTTGAATAACGTACTTCTCTAATGCAAGCTTACTGGTCTCCAGGAAAAACTGTGGTCTGTTATGACTTATGATGTATGAATGGTTAGTGTAGCATGCACCAGTTGCGTTCACCACTGTGGATAAGAGGCTAGAGACGTTGAAACTGTTGGTCAGGTCGGTAAGGTGTTGAGGGAATACAGCGTTAGCCTTACGACACATCCACAGGAAGGTGATGCCTGGGAAATGATATAGACAAGTAAATAAATGAATTAGTATTGATGGTAATGATGAAGATAACGATGATGACAAAGATGATGGTAATGATGAAGATGACGATGATGATAATGGTGATGATAACGATGATGATGATTATTAACGATGATAAGACGATAACAATGGCAAGTAAATAAATTAATTAGTGTTGAAGGTGATGTTAGTGATAACGATGATGATAAACATAAATATGATGATAATGGTGATGATAACGATAATGACAAATATGATGATAATGGTGATGATAACGATAATGACAAATATGATGATAATGGTGATGATAACGATAATGACAAATATGATGATAATGGTGATGATAACGATAATGACAAATATGATGATAATGGTGATGATAACGATAATGACAAAGATGATGGTAATGATGATGATAACGATAATGACAAATAGGATGATAATGGTGATGATAACGATAATGACAAATATGATGGTAATGATGATGATAACGATAATGACAAATATGATGATAATGGTGATGATAACGATAATGACAAATATGATGATAATGATGATGATAACGATAATGACAAATATGATGGTAATGATGATGATAACGATAATGACAAATATGATGGTAATGATGATGATAACGATAATGACAAATATGATGGTAATGATGATGATAACGATAATGACAAATATGATGGTAATGATGATGATAACGATAATGACAAATATGATGGTAATGATGATGATAACGATAATGACAAATATGATGGTAATGATGATGATAACGATAATGACAAATATGATGGTAATGATGATGATAACGATAATGACAAATATGATGGTAATGATGATGATAACGATAATGACAAATATGATGGTAATGATGATGATAACGATAATGACAAATATGATGATAATGGTGATGATAACGATAATGACAAATATGATGGTAATGGTGATGATAACGATGATGACAAAGATGATGGTAATGATGAAGATAACGATGATGATTATGTTGATGATGATGATCATTAACGATGATGATAGCGATAACAATTAAGACGATGATGATGACTATGACTGTAATGCCGGATGATCATTAACAATGACGATGACGATGATGAAGATACATCATCCTAATACCTGTTACATTGCCCATCCCTACATCCGGGTCATAAGATGACGATCCATCAATCTTCAAATCGGGGCCCATGCCCCTTCTTAACGTAGTCCCTCCTTCGATCTTTGCCACCAAGTCAGATGGGATTATCTTTACGTATCCAGACTCTTTGGACGAGAATTCTTGTAATGCTGACTCTGACATGCGCACTGTTAGACTAACACGATGTAAACCAAACTGAAGAGTTCTCTTTTCGATATGAAATGAAGGAAGGTTATGTCGTGTTGTATAGTTCACGATGTGAGATCGGTTGGTAGTTTCGTCTATCTTATAAACCTTCCATTCAAACAAGGTACCTTCAGAAGCAGGACAGAAAACGTTGATTTCAGAATGAACATCTAATGACTCTGATCGTTTGACAACACGCGGTTTTGACAACGCCCTGTTTATCTGCTGGAGACTGATGACAGGGTACGTGCATGCAATCAGCAATACATCCACTTCACACGTCAGCGTATCCATTGAAACTAAATTGGTTAGTTCCACCTTAATTAAGGTCTTGTCTGCCTGTTTAAAGAAGTGATGCATGTCAACATACGAGGGAATATCGCTGAAGAAAACACGTGACACCGATGTCGTATTAGTTGTGAATTGACTGCAGTATTGGTTACCATAGTGATATGTCGTGTCGTTGGTCACGTGAATAAACAGACAACTATCTGAAGGAACGGCACCGACGCTGAGCCGTATCCTGGCCTTGTTGCCAATGACAACCGGTGACGTGCATAGCAAAGTACGATCACGAAATTCAACTTTTTCTTGGAAAAAGAGTTGCACCGTGTAATTAATACCGCTGACATTATTAACCGCAGTCACACTGATATTATGTATTCCAGCAGTCATTGCTGGGAAACTGAACACTTGTTTGTTTTCCCAGGATTCCACTAGGGCACCATCAAGGTGATAGCTGTAGTTGACGTACTTGGACTGTGAAACCAAGACTGCTTTTCCAGACACGGGAACCCCAAGAGGAAAGCCTGTTTTTGTTTTTCCAAACCCATGGTATTCAATATTGTTAATAAAGTACATGAAGTCAATCTTTAAGCCAAAAAGTAGCTTTTCAATGAAAACGTACACTGTAAGTGTTATGGGTTGCGTAACTTGATTGTGTACCGTAACGGTCACGCTATGTGTTCCTTCTTCACTATACATGTCAGTTGTTATAACAGCTGCCCTACTACCGTCTGTATTATAAGCAATATTGCGTGACATGAATGTCACGTTACATGTCACGTTCGTACCTTGCGTGACGTTCCATCTAACGGTAAAATTATGTCCAAAGACTACAGGTTGTATAGGATACACCACCAAACCTTTGACAGGTTTTTGCACAGTGACTGTTCCTGTAGCTGATGCGAGACTGATTTCATTCCAGCACTTAGCCATGACGTCATAGGTCCCAATCCTCGTAAATCGACGTTGGACACGGACAAACAGACTATGCTGTTGTGCAGTTGTTAATTCCATTCCGTCAGAGAAACGAACAGTGCATGTGAAGTCAGAGCCGTTGTTTAAGTGTAGATATAATACAGCATCGTCATTGAGTTTGGCCGGTTTTGAGTTTACACTAAGTCCTTCTAAAGGATTCATTCCTTTTTCAATGCAGACAGATCTTACCACATAAGTACTAGATACCTCATTAGAACAAGTAACATTCACTGTATAGCAACCCTGACGTACATACGTATAAGTAGACACTGACACGTTCCTTAATAGTAATCGCGGGCTCCCGTCACCAAAGTCAATGGTGTACAGCGGTGTTGTGTCTACGTCATGCTCAGTAGCTTGTGTAATGGTGATGTTGATTGGTCTATAAACCATGAAATATCCTTTAGTATTGAACAGTGTGACGTTGAACGATGGTATTGGATACATTACTTCAAATAACCGAGTCACGTGTACAGGTTTTGTGACGTCATTACTTGCTGTTATGGTTACCGAGTGACGACCGACTGATCCATAATGCCTCTGTGTAATAGTCGCATTGCCTTGTTTGGTGTCACGTGATGTGATAACGATGACGTCAGTGTTGTTATCGACCTTGGCTTGATATTTGACATTACTACCTTGAGCTATTGTCCATTTAACCTCGATATCAGACCCGTGTCTTGATACATATGGCATGATGGGGTTGACAGTAAGACCTTGGATCGAATACTGAACTGAGATGGTTGTACTAGCATTACAAGTGTTGATACGATTCCTACACATGGCCGAGACATTGTAAAGTCCGTCAGTGTTGTAGACATGGGTTACATTGGAGGTCATGATGGCATGGAATCGAGGGCTGGAGGCAAATACCATCACTCCGTCACCAAACTCTACAGTACAGTTAAAACTGCTGACCACTGGGAACGTCAGCGTTATTACTGCTGGGTAACCAGTTGATGCTGTACTAGCCTTTAACGCCAACCCATAAAGCCTTGTTGCTATAGGTGTTACTATTACTTGGAAAAGTTTCTGAAGCGGTGAAGCAGTTGGACAGCGGCTTGTAACGGAGACAGTTAAGGTATATTCTCCTGGTGTATGATAAACGTGGTTAGCGGTGTTTGCTACACCAGTAATTGCTTTGCCGTCTCCAAAGTTATAGGAGAATATACCTGTCTTTGTACCATTCTGTGTAAATCCAGATAAAGAGATTGATTGGTTGACTTCTATTACCAGTGATGGTGGGAAGACGTTGACAGACAGGGATGTTACTGGTGACGCTATAATACACAGAGAAGACAGTTATCAACACTCAAACAAGAACAAACTTACTGATGTCAAACATTATAATGATGATGATAATATAAAAACGTTTGATAATAATGATGGTGATAGCGATGATGGTAATAATGACGATGACAATGATGATGGTTTTATGCTGTTTATGTCGACTGATTGACTAAGTGATTGATTGGTTGGTTGATTGATGTATGGATTCATATTTTTTTTTTGGTTGAGTGGTGGATTATATTGATTGATTGATTGATTGATTGATTGATTGATTGATTGATTGATTGGTTATTTGATTGAAGGACTGACTGATACACCTATTTCAAAAAACGTTGTCAGAAGGAGCTGAGATCTGAATCTGAAATCTTACATCGAAATGAATTCAGGAAAATTGTGTATTGCAAAAACCAGGCCTGGATTTATATTTACCGTCGCCATTTCCGAAGCCAGAAAGTGCACGCAATGAGAAAAATTTGCCGTAGCACAGAATTCATTTGCAGATCTCCTTCTGACGTTTTTTGAAATATGTGTATATTGATTTTTTGGTTGATTGATTGATTGATTGATTGATTGATTGATTGAAAAACGGCTAAGTAGATACAACTCAGTATATTGAGTTAATCATGCATTCAGGATGACACTTTATAGTAAGTAAACCCATGAGTAAACCCCAATACATGCATTGTACAAGTACTGATAGTAATGTGTATGTACAGTAAAGGGTTACTACTTACCTGGCATACAAGCATCTCGCGCAGCGTTAATATGGTCTTGTGTCAGTACCGTCGAGTAGAACTGCAAACACGATATCCCTCCTTTATAAGAACCAAGACCAATTTCCAACGTACCAAGTCGTATAGGGAACTGAGTCGCTAATTCAATCGTATCGGATGACCGTAGTTTAGTACTTAGTACTTTGCGGCCATCGTGCCACAGGGATACCATGTTGTTAATGTGATCATATGACGCACCTATGAAGTTCCATTGCTTCAAGTTCAACACAGGTTTCGACACAGATTCAGATAGTTCTAGTAGGTTTCTTTTATTGAAACGTGCAGTCAGTATTCCTTTACCGTTTGATCGGCCTTGTGTCCATATTTGGACACCGTGGCCGTCGATCTTGTAATTGAGAATGGGCCCGAAGTCGGCAGTGATTGGTCGAATGAATGCCACTATGCTAATTGATTTACTAATATCCAGTTCTCCGCGGTTAGTATTAGGGATTTCAATGTACGATCCAGAATGACCGTGAAGCATGATGCCGCCATCTTGTTTCCCATCAGGCCCTTGGGTCGTGGCTACACCACGTTGTTTGGCTTGTATTTGATTTTTGATAGCTTCTTCGCCACGATATTCACCATTGAATGGAAACACTGCTACTGGGGACACAGGAAGCCCACAACTTGCAAGCACTGGGAATATGAAAATATTGATAAGTTTTAATAGAAGACTGGCTTCCCTTCCAGTTGTCCAAAGGCTACACAAAAACAGCAACAGCCTTGTTAAACTCTTAACGCACACTCAAATTATCAGAGTTCACCACTACCACTTAAGCCTGGAGCGTCATAATCATAAACAAAAAAACAAAGATTTATTATCCCCTGGGGAATTAGAAAACCAAGACCAAAGTGTTTCCTTTTCTAATTTCTTTTGTTTTGCTTATGATTATGATTACGATTATGACGCAGTGTGAACCAGGTTTAGACTTGGGTTAAACCAATCAAATATGAGAAACTTACAGTCGACTCACTACTCTCACTCAAGGGCTCCAACCCCCTCTCCTAACCCTTTTCCTCTCTCCCCAATCACCCAGAGCCGCTACGCAGGCAAGCTCAAACCAATCAAACGTTAGTTACAAATACAGCTGTCTTTCTTGAGACTTGATTTCTTGAGACATGATTGATCGCAATTCACCATCTTAATTTTCATATTAATAAATAGTTCGCTATAGTTACTTATATTACACTAGCTTCTTTCGTTAAAACGTTGAACTTTACTTGGAATTTTAACATGCATGTGTTGTTATATCGAGAGCCACTCCACACTGCATTACGTTCATAAATATCTATTGTTTTTATTATTGCACTCTATTATGCCTACTCCGGGCCCAAAAGTCGCAGCAACTGAAAGCGTCTTAATAATAATAATAATAATAATAATAATAATAATAATAATAATAATAATAATAATAATAATAATAATAATAATAATAATAATAATAATAATAATAATAATAATAATAATTTGTATTTATAATGCGCAAATACAAATCTGTTCTAAGCGCTATACATTGATTGTTACAAACAACAACAGCAGTAACAAAAAGACGTAATTACAAAGAATAAGCTAATCTTTAAGAGTTGAACAGCACGTTGATGAAGGAGCTTTTGCAAGGTGGCGTCTTTAGAAGTTTTGAGGAAAATTGGGTGCGATCTAGGGCAACTTAGGGGGTCAATGGGCGATTTCTGGGCCCGGAGTAGGCCTTAAAGCTTCTACTCATGTTAATTATTTTGACGTTTCAATTGGTGTGGTTTGTACTAGTGACATTTGCTTGACTCATTCATTATTTACTTTTCTTGAGACAAAAATCCAACTAGTACATATATAAAAATATACCAAAAAGGTTCATTAAACCTAAAACAAATAATGTTATACAAATATTGTTTTCTTCTAATTTGATGTTTTAGTTGAAGTGATAGTCGCTAGAGGTTGGCCTAGGGATGACGCATGACTAAGGCTAAAATAAGTGCGTGATTCGTGAAAATAACGAACAATTTAGTTGTTATACGTGAATACTATGTTGTACGTGACTTAAATCTGGCCACCCTCTCGCTGAAAGTCACAAATAGAAACTATTATGATTTGTTTGCGTTCTATGCATATATATTATAATAATACTCAAAAAATTACATTCACTACTCAAAGTACCAATTAACTGACATATCGATCATTGTTGACAGAGTGAACGTACACTGAAACCCGTGAAACAAATTCTAATAGTGAAAGTATAAAAGTTAAAAGACAAAAGAAAACCAATCTTCTTCACGGGTTTAGTGCCTTCACTCTATCAAGATACACCTATAACAAAAATCGTCGTCACATCCGAAGCTACAGTCCACACTCTGAAGCTAAGCCTGCAATGGATGTCGGTAATATGAACATAAACTTTTAATTGGTACGCGTTTTTTCATCATCTACCACTGCAACAACTTGTTATGGTCATAAAAAACAAACACGTACAACCAAAATATGCTATGAATAAATCGATAAGAAGAGTAAAAATACCAACATCCTTTGCGTACTACAGAGTGTGGACTGTAGCTTTGATTGCGACAAACGGATTTTTGAAATAGGCTAGGTGTAACTGAAACATCTTACCTCTTTGCTTAGTTGTCCCACACTCCAAACCCCTGACCTAAAACAACACAACAATGATCAGTTGCTTTAGAAATGAGCTTACTTAATGAAAAAGCAAGCAATTTGACAATGTACAATCTGCTTTGCTTATGTCAACAACGACTACGTCCTCACTCATAACTTTTCAATTATAGCTACTTACGTTAATTAAAACCACAAATAAAATGTACTTTGTTACATTAAATTCCATCCCTAAGTATTCTGTATCATTGCAAATACCATAAAGCAATCAATCCTGTTTAGTTTCCACGATACATTTTCCACGTTGTAAACTGTTTACTTTGTGAGAAGTCCAGTCGAGTTAACATGTTATTTATTTATTTATGAACAATATTTAAGATGCCCAGTTCATCATAGCTGGTTTAAATGGGGCTCTGCACAAAACATACATCACATTGCGCAAAAGATATAACTATAACTAAGAATAATGATCAATGTATATAATATAAACATATATATACTAATGAAAATATAAGAACTGTGTTTAGTTACGAAAAAAGGACTTAAAAAGTGCCTGTTTAAAAGGCAACAAAGCTGATATATTACGGATATTGACAGGTAGGGAATTCCATGTTTTTGCCCCGTTGTAGCGAAACGAAGATTGGTACTTAGCAGTTCTTGCTAACGGTAAACGGAGCAGATCTTTGTTTTTAGTATTGTAATGATGGAATTGACTAAAAAACCTGAATTCATTTAATAGGTATGCCGTTTGTGGTTTAAGTACAAGCCACAAAACATCGTTGTTTATGAAAAATCCTAATCCCCTTATAAATATATTTATCAAGAAAACAATGTCATGGTTGCATACAACATATCTTGTTTTTTACATTTTATAGCAAATATTATTATTAAAGTATTCAAATAAAAACTTTAAAATCTAAACTAAAAAAGACGCTATTTTAGTTTTCAACAAAGGAAAATCAAAAATGACTGTTTAAGGGAGATTTTGTTAGCGTGTTGCCACACTGACACTTGTATTAATCTGTTGGAGCATAACTCGACACTCGTGTTCAAGCTCTAACAGGTAATCAGCTTTAAGTAGCTGGTAACAAGTAAATAAATATTTCCACACTTGTTCTAAGCTAATCTACACTATCTACCAGTTCAAATTCAAATGGGACCAGAGTCCGTTAGCGTGTTCCCTCGCCGTCTAGTTTTTTTCTTATTTTGTATTCAATGTTTGTACTTAGTTTGTAATTGTTCTCGGTGATATCCTCTAAATAAAATGAAACAAAATTGTGATTTTGCATTGTCTTTTCTTGACTGAAAGCATGGATGACTGAATAAAAACAATGGTGTTTTTATTATCCATGCTCAGAGTAAAACGACATTTTTCTCTTGTCAGATTTACCTTTGCAAAACGCGTCATAAAACGCACCATCAAACAAAGTGTTCAGTTTTAACTTTATCTCGAACTTTTCGTTTTTAGTTTTTGAACAATTTAAAGGCTTTATTTTATGTATTAAATATTATTGTGTTATAGTTTTTCAACTTTGTGTGCAAAACGAACGGGCCTTGTTCGTGTAACTGCTTGTAGTCCGACAGGGATTAAGATTTGCGGCTGCACTTTTAAATATCTTATAATGTTTTTTCAGTGTTTTTAACACTATGATATTGACAAGTTGCTTAAAGTATTAATAATCTCCTTCATATAGTTTCAGAAAATCGGCTTTGTTCGTGTAACTGCTGGTAATCTGACAGGGATTTAGATTTGCGGCTGCAGTTTTAAATATCTTATAATGTTTTTTCAGTGTTTTTAACACTATGATAATGTCCAGTTGCTTAAAGTATTAAAGTATCGTTTATATCAAACACCGACGCAGCCTAAGCTAGTTTACTCGCTAGTTTCCATTCATATTACCTATCGTTTATATCAAACACCGACCCAGCCTATACTAGTTTACTCACTAGTTTCCATTTATATTACCTATCGTTTATATCAAACACCGACGCAGCCTAAACTAGTTTACTCGCTAGTTTCCATTTATATTACCTATCGTTTATATCAAACACCGACGCAGCCTAAGCTAGTTTACTCGCTAGTTTCCATTTATATTACCTATCGTTTATATCAAACACCAACGCAGCCTAAACTAGTTTACTCGCTAGTTTCCATTTATATTACCTATCGTTTATATCAAACACCGACGCAGCCTAAGCTAGTTTACTCGCTAGTTTCCATTCATATTACCTATCGTTTATATCAAACACCGACGCAGCCTATACTAGTTTACTCACTAGTTTCCATTTATATTACCTATCGTTTATATCAAACACCGACGCAGCCTAAGCTAGTTTACTCGCTAGTTTCCATTCATATTACCTATCGTTTATATCAAACACCGACCCAGCCTATACTAGTTTACTCACTAGTTTCCATTTATATTACCTATCGTTTATATCAAACACGGACGCAGCCTAAGCTAGTTTACTCGCTAGTTTCCATTTATATTACCTATCGTTTATATCAAACACCGACGCAGCCTAAACTAGTTTACTCGCTAGTTTCCATTTATATTACCTATCGTTTATATCAAACACCGACGCAGCCTAAGCTAGTTTACTCGCTAGTTTCCATTTTTATTACCAAACGTTTATATCAAACACCGACGCAGCCTATACTAGTTTACTCGCTAGTTTCCATTCATATTACCTATCGTTTATATCAAACACCGACGCAGCCTATACTAGTTTACTCGCTAGTTTCTATTTATATTACCTATCGTTTATATCAAACACCGACGCAGCCTATACTAGTTTACTCGCTAGTTTTCTCGCTAGTTTAAGGTATCCGGGCCTTTGCATCGAAGCGAGACGAACGTTGAGCTTGCAGTGATATAGACCTTTTAACACCTTACGGGACTCTATCATTGCAAACGTTCGTCTCGCTTGGATACAAAGGCTACCTTTCAAGATGGCGCAGTGAAGGTGACTATTGAGTGTGAGATATTGCGCCGCTATTGTTTTTGTTTGATTGTTGTTTTTGATTGATTTATAAGCAATGAACAATAAGATATTAAATATGTTACAAACCGTATACAACTTATTTCAAAAAGGTTGTCACATAAGAAAAGAACATCAGTAATTTAATAAAAAAATATAAATAACAAATTAATCAGGTACAAATGATTTTTCTTTATTTGGCTTATATTACTAAATATTACGAAAAGAGGGCACTGCCGTTCATATTCTATAGAGATGCCTGTATCCTGCTCAAACCAGTTGATTACTTTGGTTAAGAAGCTCGTAGTTAAATGACAGCTGAAAAAGCAATGCTCAATTTAGTCCTTTTCTTTACAAAAGATTTCGAACCTATTTAGCTCGATATAATTCTTAATAATAATAATAAAACGGTCGATTGTCTGATTTCATTGTTCCTACATAAGCTATTAGTGATTTGTATATTTTGACAATATATTGAAGTTTTGGAGAAAAAGTCAGACCATTTTTTGAAACCATTTGGAACTATTATTCGTGGTCACTGAACAATTGCAATGAATAGCATTTTTAATATATATACTGTAAATAAAAATATTATTATTTGAAATAAGAATAACTAATAGGTGTTTATGTTAGATGCTTTAATAAATCTATTTCTTCTTAAAACATTGTTATGAAATTACTCTTTTGTACAGCGGTTTCATACATTAGTGACAGGCGCGCGTTTTCACAAAATGTGACGTCACTCTTGATTCGCGCGCGAAATGCGTTCATTTAAATTTGTACTAAACCCTTACAACGCTTAGGAAAAGACAAGCTCAATTGACGCATTCATTGATTTACCCTTAGGGTTTCACATTAAAGTGAAAATTGTAATAATGTAAATTACTCATAGTTCGCGGCGCGCGAGGATTTGGGTTTCCATGGCATTTCATGTGACGTAGAAGAGACTACGTAACAAACATTGGCCAATTAGAACGTCCCTTTTATCTTAATCTTCACAAGTAGCGAACATGGATTTCTTTTCGATGTTCAAAACTTAGCGAAATGTGACAAGACAAAAACCATTGAAAGATATTTTGGGTGAAATCTTTATAAGAAGCAAACCTAACTTTCTCTTAGTTGTTGAAAACTTAGCGAAATGTCAAAAGATCCTAACTTAGGAAAGACTTTCATGGTCGATGAGGCCAAACGTGAGATGGACCAAGCTGGTGTTGGTCGGCCAGAACGGGATGACGGCCTCACGGAGGAAGAAAGGAAGAACTTTGGCTACTATCCATCACTTCATCCAATTGGCTGGAGGGTAATCGATCGACTTACTTCTCTTTCCTGTCTTCTTTGTACCTTCTTTGTCCAACTGTTATTTTTAAATCTAACGTTAATGAAATGTTTTCGATGTTTTTCAGAAACTGACCGATGGTGTAGAAAAATCAATTGAAGAGTTAAAGTCAAGTGACGAGAACTATGACAGTGTTAACACAGCTGCAAGTACGAACGTTAATACTGCGAATGCTTCAAGTACTAACGTTAATACTGCGAATGCTGCAAGTGCGATCGTTAACACTGGGGATACTTCAAGAACGAACGTCAACACCGAAAGTGAGATCACTGCAAAGACAAACTCTGGCACGAACACTGCCAACTCGAACTCTACGGCCACGGCCTGTGCAGTCACGAGCTCTGCGACTACCAACAATGCAAGCTCCGAAGCTGCCAGGACCGTGAGCTGCTTGCCAACTGAAGAGTTCGAGAGCGCAGTGTTCAGTATCTTCGTCAAAAAAGTCATACCATCTTGCTACTACGACAGCGACACTGACCTTCGTAGTAACACCCCAGAAGAACAGATCGCTGCTGAAATGGAAGCCTTTCTAGACACCTTGCACGAGCCTCAGTTTAATAACAACACACGGGTAGTCTTTGCATCAACACAAGGAACGTCTACCAACAACACCGTGAGCCTTGCAAGTACTGTCAACAACACCGGACGACTTCCAAGTACTGAGGCACCGTATGTCATCAACACCGGACGACTTCCAAGTACTGAGGCACCGTATGTCACCAACACCGGACGACTTCCAAGTACTGAGGCACCGTATGTCATCAACACCGGACGACTTCCAAGTACTGAGGCACCGTATGTCATCAACACCGGACGACTTCCAAGTACTGATGCACCGTATGTCATCAACACCGGACGACTTCCAAGTACTGAGGCACCGTATGTCATCAACACCAGACGACTTCCAAGTACTGAGGCAACATATGTTAACACCACCAGACGACTTCCAAGTACTGAGGCACCGTATGTCATCAACACCAGACGACTTCCAAGTACTGAGGCAACATATGTTAACACCACCAGACGACTTCCAAGTACTGAGGCACCGTGTGTCAACACCACCGGACGACTTCCAGCTCCAGAACTAGCTACGCAAGCAGCATCCGAGGTACAAGATCTAGCACAGTACCAAGTAAAGCCGACAGTTTCTCGTGCCGATGAACCAAGCAACGCCAAGCAGCTTGCTACGAAAGAGGATGATTTTCTTGCCTACAAACCATCATGGACTACCAAGACTAAAACAGATAATACCAGGTGTCGGGTAGCAAACAACAGTCTGCAAGCTAATACCTTGATGCAGCAAGCAGCATCCGAGGTAAGAGATCTAGTAGAGTACCAAGTAAAGCCGACAGTTTCTCGCGCCGATGAACCAAGCAACGCCAAGCAGCTTACTACGAAAGAGGATGATATTCCTACCTACAAACCATCATGGACTAACAAGACTAAAACAGATAATACACGGGAAGTACACAGCAGCCAGCAAACCAACACCTTGAGCACGTACGAACAAGAACAACACTCATCGCGCAAGAATGAAAGGGGTAATACTGCTCAACAGAACACGTTCAAGTCTAGGTATTATTCCGCTGAGAGTGATAGAATTATGGAACTTTATTATCGTATGGTAGAAGAAGACATGGCTAGACAAGAGCACATGGCGAAGCCTGATACTTGTCCTTCGATAAACTACACACAGAAGTCGTCCAGTCTTAGCCCTCAGAATACCAGAGAACAACTACCTTGTGGAGGCTTGCAGTTGAACAATGCCAAAGTATCTTCCAATGGACGGCCTTTACGTCGTGACCAGGCATGTAGTCTTGCTGGACAGAACAGCAACGAAAAACCATCCGGTGGCCGAGATTTACAGTTCAACCATGGCAAAGTATCTACCACTGGCCTGCCTTTACGTCGTGAACAGGCATGTAGTCCTGCCGTACAGAACAGCAACGAAAAACCACCCGGTGGCCGAGATTTACAGTTCAACCATGGCAAAGTATCTACCACTGGCCTGCCTTTACGTCGTGAACAGGCATGTAGTCCTGCCGTACAGAACAGCAACGAAAAACCACCCGTTGGCCGAGGTTTACAGTTCAACCATGGAAAAGTATCTACCACTGGACTGCCTTTACGTCGTGAACAGGCATGTAGTCCTGCCGTACAGAACAGCAACGAAAAACCTCCCGTTGGCCTATCTATTATCGATGACCAACACTGTAGTCTTGGCTTGCAGAACGTCAGAGGTAAGCATAGTGATGTGCATAATATCAGACATTGTGAAGAGCCCTCCGCGAGAGGCAGGCAAACTATCAACGACCGGAATACCACCTTGGATCTTAAAGAAGCTGCCATGAAACGAGAAGACGAGACCTCAGGAATGGTAGGTTCGTTGGATATATCTATCCAAGGAGCTGCCATCGTAAAACCAAGTCCTGATGCAAGGGCAGCCAATTACACAAGTTTAGACCACCTTGCCTTAGATCCTACCACAGTAGGGCTGCATTCTCTTCATGATCTAAACATCCGACCAAGTGCAAACATGCTACGGGATAACAGCACGTCTTACATGTCATCTCGAGACAGAAACACCAGGCGTTTTGAAGGTGCATCGGTAGTACGAGCCACAGGGATGCTCTCCAGCCGTCACATGAATGATATTGCATACAAACGGGAACAGCTTACTGGACGTCTTGGCACTCAGGAACGCTTCCAAAGACAGAAGTCTTTCTCCTTTGGTAGTGGTGTGCAGCCTGATAACAAAGAAGAACCTGGGGAAATAGTCGAGGTCTTTCATCGAGAACAGCCAGTAAAGGAAGAGCCCGAGGAAATAGTCGAGGTCTTTCATCGAGAACAGCCAGTGAAGGAAGAGCCCGAGGAAATAGTCGAGGTCTTTCATCGAGAACAGCCAGTGAAGGAAGAGCCCGAGGATATAGTCGAGGTCTTTCATCAAGAACAGCCAGTAAAGGAAGAGCCCGAGGATATAGTCGAGGTTTTTCATCAAGAAGAGGCAGTGGAGGAAGAACCTGAGTATTGTCCTGCCTCTCCTACTTTAGAAGTTATTGATTTGGAAGATACTAACAAAGGTAATACTTTGTTCTCTACTTTTACATAACCATAATACTTTCTGTTTTTTTTGGGGGGGAGGGAGGGGGAGGGGGATTGATGTTTGTTTGTTAATTCATTTATCTATTTGCTTGTTTGTTAATTCATTTATCTATTTGTTTGTTAATTCATTTATCTATTTGCTTGTTAATTCATTTATATATTTGTTTGTTAATTCATTTATATATTTGTTTGTTTGTTAATACATTTATCTATTTGTTTGTTAATTCATTTATATATTTGTTTGTTAATTCATTTATCTATTTGCTTGTTAATTCATTTATCTATTTGTTTGTTTGTTAATTCATTTATTTGTTTGTTTGTTAATTCATTTATCTATTTGTTTGTTTGTTAATTCATTTATCTATTTGTTTGTTAATTCATTTATCTATTTGTTTGTTAATTTATTCATTTATCTATTTGCTTGTTTGTTAATTCATTTATCTATTTGTTTGTTAATTCATTCATCTATTTGTTTGTTAATTCATTTATCTATTTGCTTGTTTGTTAATTCATTTATCTATTTGTTTGTTTGTTAATTCATTTATCTATTTGTTTGTTAATTCATTTATCTATTTGTTTGTTAATTCATTTATCTATTTGTTTGTTTGTTAATTCATTTGTCTATTTGTTTGTTAATTCATTTATCTATTTGTTTGTTTGTTAATTCATTTATCTATTTGTTTGTTAATTCATTTATCTATTTGTTTGTTTGTTAATTCATTTATCTATTTGTTTGTTAATTCATTTATCTATTTGTTTGTTTATTCATTTATCTATTTGTTTGTTTGTTAATTCATTTATCTATTTGCTTGTTTGTTAATTCATTTATCTATTTGCTTGTTTGTTAATTCATTTATCTATTTGCTTGTTTGTTAATTCATTTATCTATTTGCTTGTTTGTTAATTCATTTATCTATTTGTTTGTTAATTCATTTATCTATTTGTTTGTTTGTTAATTCATTTATCTATTTGTTTGTTAATTCATTTATCTATTTGTTTGTTTGTTAATTCATTTATCTATTTGCTTGTTTGTTAATTCATTTATCTATTTATTTGTTTGTTAATTCATTTATCTATTTGTTTGTTTGTTCATTTATCTATTTGTTTGTTAATACATTATTTATTTAATTGTTTGTCTGTTACTCATTTATAATTAAACTAAATAATTAGTTTAATAATAATAATACTAAAGTACAAACACTAAACGTGTGCAATACTTTGTACTATTTACCACTAAATAGAGTACAAACACTAAAAGTGTGCAACATAAATACCACTAAATACTGCTAAATTATGCAAATTCTTTTGTTCTCTTTTGTTTAATCAACACTATTTAGTGGTAAATAGTACAAAGTATTGCACACTTTTAGTGTTTGTACTCTAGTGTTGATTAAAGAATAGAGAACAAAAGAATTTGCATAATTTAGCAGTATTTAGTGGTATTTATGTTGCACACTTTTAGTGTTTGTACTCTAATAATGATAATAATAATATAAATCCTGACTTTAACTTGATATAGTATATTTTATATATATTTACCTAAATTACGATTATACCTATGTTAGAGGATAAGCCTGGATCGCCGCGAAGAGAGATGACGGAAGAAGTTAGAGAAAAATTTCGACAGCACTTGCGAAAGCGTATACAAAGACGCCGTGAACAAAGGATTGCAGAATATATTGTCAAAAAGAAAGAAGAATACGAAGCACAAATGCAGACGGAAGACCCCGCACGAGTTCAAGCATATTCTGTACAAATCCCAGCAGAAGAACCGTTACATCAAGTGCAAGCACAAGAGCCCGAGCAAGGAGCCGCACTCGACGAGGCGACGGACACTTTTCCCGACAAACCTTTCACCAAACCTAAACTTTTTAGACGCAAAAAGACGCAGAAGGCAACAAAGATGTATCAAGATCGCCCTGCAACTCCGTCTCCTGTAAGTAAGATGACTCTGTTTAATAGCTGTTATTACAGTTATATGCAAATGATTTCAAACAATGGATTCAAATCGAGGCTTTCAGGCAAACCTATTGTTTTCGCCCGAAAGCCTCGACTTCAACCCATTGTTCAAAATCATTTGCATATAACTGTAATAACAGCTATTGTTAGCTGTGTGTTTTGCTGGTTGAAAATAGGTTTGTAGGTATGTTGAGTTTATAGTTGTTTTGTGTGTTGACTGGTTGTTGAGATGTTTATTTAAACACGACTAATAGGATACATGGTTTGTTGTTCAGTAGTTTAGTGTTTCGCTTGGTTAGTTAGGTAGTTAGGTAGTTCGTTGACTACTTGATTTTCTACTCAATATTCGATCATGGGCTCCGAAAGGATAGCGTAAGAAGGGAAGGCCAAAAGAGACATGGAGGAGAGCAATTGAATAAGAAAGGAAAAAGATAGGGTGGCGGGAATGGAAAGGTTGAACAGATCGCAGCGGACAGGCCAAAAAGGAGGGAGTTGTTTCTTGCCTCATGTTCCGCAAGGAGCTAGGAGAAATGAAGATTTCGATCATGACTTCTTTTTATTCTAAACGTTTAATAGAATAGTTCGCTTGATCGTTCTTGGTCACGGCGCATCTGTAGCTTCGATTTACAACCACCAGGGGTTTTCTCCGGGTTATCTGGTTTTACTGGCTAAATACATATGAGACGTTAAAAAAGTGATTTATTTTTATTGTATTTTACCAACACTGCAATGTTTTCATAGCTTCAGGTTGGTACACCAGAAGATTCTTTTTCTGAAGAACCATCTGATGAGGAGCCTGATTTAGGATCTAACGTAGTATCTCCTGTGCAAGGCAAGCGACGTCCACATTGGTTTAGATGGAACAAAGAGCGAAAAGCGCGTAGCAGACCACCAACCGCAGCCGCCAATAGACCACCAACAGCAGCCGCTAGCAGATCACCAACAGGAGTCGCTAGCAGATCACCAACAGGAGACGCTAATAGATCATCAGAAGTAGTCGCTAGCAGATCACCAACAGCAGCCGCTAGCAGATCACCAACAGGAGTCGCTAGCAGACCACCAACTAGAGCTAGTAGACCTGCCACAGCGGTAAGTTCTGGTGTATGAATAACGATAGCTGATGATGATGATGATGATGATGATGATGATAATGATAACGATGATGATAGAGATCATGAAGGAAGTAATAATGATAATTGTTAAAATATGATTATGATAATGATAGCTATGATAACGATGATGATGATGATGATTGTGATAAGGATGAAAGTGATGATGGTAACATTCAGAATATAATAATGAAAAATGTGGAAGATAACGAATGAAATGATGATTTTGATGTTTTTTTAGACCTTGGACGAGCCCAGGAGTGACCTCAGGCCCGAAGCTGAACTTCCTCAAGCCACACCGCTTGTAAGTAGCATAGCCAATCAATAAACTATCGTCAGAAGCTGTTAAAAATAGCGAACTTTAGTTCAATCTTTGTTATTCGTTAACGAACTAGTGATTGTATTTTAAAGTGCAAATTATTGCACAACTTATTTGTACAACTTATTAACTAAAAAAAAGTTCTTATAACTTATATCTTATAGATTTAAAAATAGTTTTTTCAAATAGATTAATTTTTAGATATTTTAAGTGTATCATAATATAGTTTTAGGATTTAGGATTCATTTTTATACTTTGACTTGTGCACCTTTGATTTGTATTTAATCAATTGAATAAAGAGATATTATTGGGTTATTATTTTAAAGGTCCCTGAAGCCAGCTTGTCAGGAGAAGCATCAGGATCTTTGACTCCAGCAAAGGAAGCCCACAAACAACGACCAGGCGCTGCTGTCCCTAAATCGATGTAAGATATGGATTGAGAAAAGCTGTTGTTGTTGTTATTATTGTTGGTATTGTCGTTGTTGGCGGTTGATGGTGACCATAACGATCAGCTGACGATAACGATAACGACATTGATGACTATAAGGATATTTCTAACTATGACGACGGCGATAACGATAACGATATTTTTAACGATGACGATGAAGATGATGATAATGATAACGACAACAATATTTTTAACAATAACGAAGACGATAACGATAACGATATTTCTAACGATGACGATGACGATAACGACAATGATATTTCTAACGATAACGACAACGATATTTCTAACGTTGACGATATTGATAACGACAACAATATTTCTAACGATGACGACGATAAAGATAACGTTATTTCTAACGATAACGATGACGATAACGATGACGATAACGATAGCGACAACGATATTTCTAACGATGACGAAAAAGATAATGCTGTCATATTTGTATTTACTCGTAGGAAAACACGAAGGCTGCAGGCACTTTGTGCTGCATATAAAAACGGTGGACCAGGCGAACCTGAAGTCGCTGATGGAAACAGCTCTTCGACTGAAAGCAATCAGAGCACGCCCATTGCTACACGACGAGTTGAACCTGAGGAAGACGAAGTTCCCGTTTCCAGCCCCAAGCAGAGATGGTTCATGGATCGTGTAAGTAAATACAGACAGACAGACAGACAGACAGACACAATAAAGACAGACAGACAGACAGACAGACAGACAGACAGACAGACAGACAGACAGACAGACAGACAGACAGACAGACAGACAGACAGAAAGAAAGAGAGACACAATAAAGACAGACAGACAGATAGATAGAGAGACACAATAAAGACAAACAGACAGACAGATAGAGAGAAACAATATATAAAGACAGACAGACAGACAGACAGATAGATAGATAGAGAGACACGATAAAGACAGACCGATTTTCTTTAGAATACAGACACAAAATCAGAATGCAGGGAGAGATAGACAGGGCAATGGACACAGATTGGAGACAGACACATTCACATACACACAAACAGAATGCTGGTAGAGATAAAGAGGGCAATGGACACATTGAAGACAGACAGACAAACACTATTTTTCCAATGTTAATGGTTGTTTGCTTTCTCGTTTAAAGCTTCGTAGACGACGATCAGCCTCGCGAAACGACGCAGCTCAGGAACAACCAGCTCAGCCAGACCAACCGGCTGAGCCCGCAGAACCCGTAGTGCCCGCAGAACCCGTAGTGCCTGCCGAGCCCGCTGAACCAGCGGTATGTATATATTTAACAAACATGAAACAGTTTTCCGTATTTGACACTCTGATCCTAAACAAGCGCAACGCTGCGAGATATAGAAAGGACCGTATTAAACCACTATACGTGAAATTGATTCATGACTTTTGAAAATGACATCCCCATTAAAGCTAAATTGACTACTTTATTTTTAAATTATTTACTTACTTATTTACTTACTTACTTATGTACTTACTTACTTATTTACTAACTAACTTACTTATTTACGTACTTACTTATTTAATAACTTACTTACTTACTTACTTACTTACTTACTTACTTATTTACTTACTTACTTACTTACTTACTTACTTACTTAGGAACCCGAGCGTCAACCAACGCCCGTCAGGAGGGTGCCTAGGATCTACAGGTTTTTGTGCTGCTTGTGCTGGCGCGGCAATCGTGTCGGGATTGCAGAAGACTGAGTTGACTGGATTGGTGTGTCGCTTTATTAAGGTAACATGTCCTGTAATATCAAGATTAGGTCTGTTAGTGAATTGTGTATAAAATATATTTTTGAATGAAATAACTGAGGTGGGTTTATACCGTCATCATCATCATCATCATTATTACAGCTATCACTACCATAATCATCATCATTATCACTATCATTGTCTTTACAGCTATCACTACCATAATCATCATCACTATCACTATCATTGTCATTACAGTTATCGCTACGATAATCATCATTATCATTATCATATGCACTATCACTATGATAATCATCATCATCATCACTATCATCATCATTACAATTAATTATCACTACCATGAATCATCATCACTATCACTATCACTATCATTATAGTTATCACTACCATAATCATCATTATCATTATCATCACTATCACTATGTTAATCATCATCATCATCATCACTATCATCATCATTACAATTATCACTACCATGAATCATCATCACTATCACTATCATTGTCATTATAGTTATCACTACCATAATCATCATTATCATTATCATTACCATTATTATCACTATCACTATGATAATCATCATCATATCACTATCATTACAATTATCACTACAATAATCATCATCACCATTAACCTACGTTCGTCGTAACTTTTCCGTACTTCTTAGATTCCATCAGTATATTTACAGTTGTCTTTGATCATGCTTATCATATTTATATATTTATATTTATATTTCAGGATATTATTTATGTATTTGTGTTCGTGAATTATCAAACTGGAGTGACAGCTCCAACTCTCCCTTTTTCAAGTCAAACAAATATTTCTACAGAAGCAAAACTTGTAAAATAACTTCAAACGCTTTTTTCATATTTGTAAAACAAAAATCTGGATTTTTTAAGTAGATGTTACCGTAAGAACACTGGCTGAGCTAACGGTTATCAATATATCTTGATTTAACATAACGACCTCGTAATCACTGGGTCGATGTGGCGCTTTTTCTCTTTCGTCTATAGCCGGAGTCTCAGTTTAAAGGATAGTTATAGCAAGACAGTAGTTGTTATGACCGTAGCAATTACTGTGTGTCAGAATCCAGAGTTTTGATGGTTGGGTTTTGCAGCCGGACAGTGCGTGGAGTAGCACCAAAACGTCAACATTCAAAGTATATTTGTTGTGATTTCATAGTGTTTCGTATTGTATCGTATTGTATCGTTCAGCTTAAATCTCATTGTTTTGTTCGGTATTATACTAATTCGTCCTTTTTCGTTTCGTTCGGTCTAATTTCGCATCATTTGTTTATTTTTGATTCACACTGTTTGTTCTTCATTTCGTTCAATTTCGCGTTTCGCTTCCTCTTATATTTTGCTCAAATTATCACTACCTTCACTTTCTCTCTCTTTATTCCTTTTTCAAATCATTATTTCACCCTATAGTTAACTTTCTTATTTTTACCATTATATTCACTTGTGTATATGCAATGAAACAGTTGTACAGCGAGGGCTGCTTCCTCCCATGCATCAGTAGAAATGTTACAGTTCTTCCTAAAGTATACTTGTATCATCTAGCTACTTGTATCGTCTCGGGAAAACACTGTAACAACAAAAGCTGCTCTGCATGTAACGCATTTTAACAAGGGTCTTCACTGTTTAACTCCATTTTATCTCATACCCCAGATGTCTCGCAGCTCTTAGTAAGATTCATTATGATTGGCTAACCTGAACAATAGGTTCTATTGTTTATGTATTGTTTCTATAGTTTCACTCTGGGTTGAGCCAACCAATTACCGGCAATGTTATTAGGAGCTGCGACCCTACCCTTTTATCTTACTTTTAAGAGTGCAACAGTGAAGATCCTTAAAACTTGTAATAAGCTGGCCTCACTAACTGCATCAACGTCAAAACATTTAAAGTAGATATTTCATATCACTAGTTCTGCACCTTTGTTTTTGTACAAGCACAAACGTTTTTTGTTTTGTTTTTCTATTAATTTACTTAACTATTCAGTAATATTTATTATCTTAAATTATTAATTTATGTATTTCCTTACTGGTAAGAGATTCGTAAATGTGTGCTAGTGGGCGACTAAAAGAGTTGTTTTGCTGCTATCGGTTGGTGGCAGTGTTGATTATAGTTGTCGTGTCAGCAGCTAGGCCGAGTTGACTTCAATAAACGCGATCGAGAAGCTCGGTGGTAGTGATCAAGATGGCAGATTGTTAACACGTCCAAGTCGACTTAACTGACAGCCAGGCGACTCCACCGTCCCGCTACGTTTAAACTGACCAAGAATTTTAGCCAGCTACAGATGGACGAGCTGGACGGTCAGACGAACCGACAGATGGACGAGAGCTGGACGGTCAGATGAGCTGACAGATGGACGGGAACTGGACGGTCAGACGAACCGACAGATGGACGAGAGCTGGATGGACACACGAACCGACAGATGGACGAGAGCTGGACGGTCAGACGAACCGACAGATGAACGAGAGATGGACGGTCAGACGAACCGACAGATGGACGAGAGCTGGACAGTCACAAGAACCGCCAGATGGACGAGAGCTGGACGGTCAGACGAGCTGACAGATGGACGGGAGCTGGACGGTCAGACGAACCGACAGATGGACGAGTGCTGGACGGTCAGACAAACTGACAGATGGACGAGAGCTGGACGGCCACACGAACAGACAGATGGACGAGGCCAAAAGACAGATGGACGGAAACCTACTCAGTTGCATATGCAATTTGTAGGGACCTATTGCGAGAGCTGGACGGTCACACGAACCGACAGATGGACGAGGCCAACAGACAGATGGACGAGGCCAGCAGACAGATGGACGGAAACCTACTCAGTTGCATATGCAATTTGTAGGGACCTATTGCAAGAGCTGGACGGTCACACGAACCGACAGATGGACGAGGCCAACAGACAGATGGACGAGACCAACAGACAGATGGACGGAAGCCTACTCAGTTGCATATGCAATTTGTAGGGACCTATTGCGAGAGCTGGACGGTCAGACGAACCGACAGATGGACGAGGCCAACAGACAGATGGACGAGACCAACAGACAGATGGACGGAAGCCTACTCAGTTGCATATGCAATTTGTAGGGACCTATTGCGAGAGCTGGACGGTCACACGAACCGACAGATGGACGAGGCCAACAGACAGATGGACGAGGCCAGCAGACAGATGGACGGAAACCTACTCAGTTGCATATGCAATTTGTAGGGACCTATTGCGAGAGCTGGACGGTCACACGAACCGACAGATGGACGAGGCCAACAGACAGATGGACGAGGCCAGCAGACAGATGGACGGAAACCTACTCAGTTGCATATGCAATTTGTAGGGACCTATTGCGAGAGCTGGACGGTCACACGAACCGACAGATGGACGAGGCCAACAGACAGATGGACGAGACCAACAGACAGATGGACGGAAACCTACTCAGTTGCATATGCAATTTGTAGGGACCTATTGCGAGAGCTGGACGGTCAGACGAACCGACAGATGGACGAGGCCAACAGACAGGTGGACGGAAATAATAAAAATAATAATAAACTTTATTAGTATTCCCAACTGGGTTTTTCGATACTAATTTACAATAAATCTTAAATAAAATGTCTTAAATCTAATATTATCTAATTTAATGCTAACTTAGTTATACAAAAATGAGAAATATATGTTATTAATTATAAATTGGATGTAAAAATGTAAAGATATGTATATGCATATTGCTATAAGGAATTAAAATCTAAAATTACATATTAAGTAAAATAGCTATGTAACATGTCATTTTTCAGGTTCTTTTAAAAAGCTGTGATTGAGGTTGACTTTTTTAATTCAACATTTGTATTATTCCATATTTGCACTGCCCTATAACGAAACCTACTCAGTTGCATATGCAGATGGACGAGAGCTGGACGGTCACACGAACCGACAGATGGACGAGAGCTGGACGGTCACCCGAACCGACAGATGGACGAGAGCTGGACGGTCGCACGAACCAACAGATGTACGAGAGCTGGACGGTCACACAAACCGACAGATGGACGAGAGCTGGACGGTCAGACGAACCGACAGATGGACGAGAGCTGGACGGTCACCCGAAACGACAGATGGACGAGAGCTGGACGGTCAGACGAACCGACAGATGGACGAAAGCTGGACGGTCACACAAACCGACAGATGGACGAGAGCTGGACGGTCGCACGAACCAACAGATGTACGAGAACTGGACGGTCACACGAACAGACAGATGGACGATAGCTGGACGGTCAGACGAAACGACAGATGGACGAGAGCTGGACGGTCACACGAAACAAAAGATGGACGAGAGCTGGACGGTCACACAAACCGACAGATAGACGAGAGCTGGACGGTCACGCGAACCAACAGATGGACGAGAGCTGGACGGTCACGCGAACCAACAGATGGACGAGAACTGGATGGTCACACAAACCGACAGATGGACGATAGCTGGACGGTCAGACGAAACGACAGATGGACGAGAGAGCTCGTCCATCCGTCGGTTCGTCTGACCGTCCAGCTCTTGTCCATCTGTCGGTTCGTCTGACCGTCCAGCTCTTGTCCATCTGTCGGTTTGTGTGTCCTTCCAGCTCTCGTCCATCTGTCGGTTCGTGTGACCGTCCAGCTCTCGTCCATCTGTCAGCTCGTCTGACCGTCCAGCTCTCGTCCATCTGTCGGTTCGTCTGACCGTCCAGCTCGTCCATCTGTCGCTGGCTAAAATTCTTGGTCAGTTTTAACGTCCGCGGGACGGTGGAGTCTCCTGGCTGTCAGTTAAGTCGACTTGGACGTGTTAACAATCTGCCATCTTGATCACTACCACCGAGCTTCTCGATCGCGTTTATTGAAGTCAACTCGGCCTAGCTGCTGACACGACAACTATAATCAACACTGCCACCAACCGACAGCAGCAAAATAACTCTTTTAGTCGCCCACTAGCACACATTTACGAATCTCTTACCCGTAAGGAAATACATAAATTAATAATTTAAGATACACCTACTTGTAAGAACGATGTCATACGATAAAAGAACATTTGTATTTAGTGTGTTAGGAATAAATTAAAAGTACTAAAGAAATAAAAATACAAATGTTCTTTTTTCGTATGACAACGTTCTTGCAAGTAGGTGTAATTACTGAATAGTTAAGTAAATTAATAGAAAAACAAAACAAAAAACGTTTGTGCTTGTACTAAAACAAAGGTGCAGAACTAGTGATATGAAATATACAGTAATGACTTACAAGGAATAACGTTTAGGATGGTGCGAAGAGCTTTGTTAATAAGACGTGTTAATTATAGATCAGCAAACGATTCCCTCTCTTACGAAATCGTAATATTTTCTTGATCAGAAGCTAGCTTTCGTTTAAATGTTTTGACGTTGATGCAGTTAGTGAGGCCAGCTTATTACAAGTTTTAAGGATCTTCACTGTTGCACTCTTAAAAGTAAGATAAAATGGAGTTTAACAGTGAAGATCCTTGTTAAAATGCGTTACATGCAGAGCAGCTTTTGTTGTTACAGTGTTTTCCCGAGACGATCGATACAAGTAGCTAGATGATACAAGTATACTTTAGGAAGAACTGTAGCATTTCTACTGATGCAGGAGGAAGCAGCCCTCGTTGTATAACTGTTTCATTGCATATACACAAGTGAATATAATGGTAAAAATAAGAAAGTTAACTATAGGGTGAAATAATGATTTGAAAAAGGAATAAAGAGGATTTGAAAAAGGAATAAAGAGAGAGAAAGTGAAGGTGTTTTTGTGGAACCTCTGTTGTCATACAGCTGATTAGTGAAATAGTTAGTTAGATTGAGAATATACTGTGTTTTTGTTGAACCTCTGTTGTCATACTCAGCTGATTAGTGAAATATTCAACATCTTCCTGATTCTGTAAACTTTCATTTTTATACATTGCATAAAACTTCATCTAGTCCTCTATTTCCTGTTGCTCTTTCTCTCTCTCTCAATTTACTGCTTCTCCATGGATTTGTTTTTGTATTTCCAATTTTTGTAGTCTAAAACTATTTGTGTACTTTTTGGCAACGAACTCACCGAGACAAAACGAAACGAAACACATGATATCACAAACCCCCACCTTCAACGCAGTGACACTCCAGTCACTGTAGTAAACATTGAGGGAGGGGAGATTACGATCAAAACGTTTATGAAATATCCATCGAAATTTACAAATTACACGCCTGTTTTGCTGTGAGACCCAGAATAAGGAACTGAAATCCGTGAACTTCGATTCAGTCTAAAGACGAGAGGAAAAGATGGCCTACCAAAACACAACAAAAACATCAACTTCGTTTGCTATTGCTCCGGCCCAGTGTTCTTGACGGTAACCATAAAAAAAAACAATGTAAATAACTTACAATCTGAACTTGTAATTTAATATTATTACAACTGAGCTGATATAGAAAATCAGTCAGGAATAAGAAATTTCTGACGCCATACTTATTTTTCGCTTATAAGATACAACTGTAACAGTTTTATCATAATTTCAACACCGTTTGTACATAACACTCCCTTTTTTATAGTTATTTGAATTTTTTAATTTGTATAACAATATATGTTTCTGGCAATCATATCAGAAGCTTTGGAGTTTTCTGATTTTTGATATCTTCGTCTTGATAGAACTGTAACTCAGTTATATCATAAATTTCTCTGATTGTAAATAGTTTCTCACTTTTTCTCTAGTTATTTAAATTCTTTGTAATTTTTATAGCAATAAATTATATATACTGAATGATTTATAAAGTTGTTGTTATTTTTTCTGTCTATTTGTTTTTTTTTTGTGCTTTGTTAGTTCGAGTGTTTGTTTGTTTGTTTGTTGGTGTGTTTGTTTGTTTGTTGGTGTGTTTGGTTGTTTGTTGGTGTGTTTGTTTGTTTGTTCGTTTTGTTTGTTCGTGTGGTTGTTTGTTTATTCGTGTGTTTGTTTGTTTTGTTTAATTTGTTTGTTCGTGTGTTTGTTTGTTTGTTAGTGCGTTTGCTTGTTGGTGTGTTTGTTTGTTCATGGATGTTTTTGTTTGTTTGTTCGTGTGAATGTTTGTTTATTCATGCGTTTGTTTGTTTGTTTTGTTTAATTTGTTTGTTCGTGTGTTTGTTTGTGTTCGTGTGTTTGTTTGTTTGTTTGTTTGTTTGTGTGTGTGTTTGTTTGTTTATTTGTTCGTGTGTTTGATTGTTTGTTGTGGATATCGTTGTTGAAGCGATGTTGTTACTGCTGCAGTCGTTGTTATTGTTGATGTTATTATTGTTGTTGTTATTGCTGCTGTCGCCGTTTTAATGCATGTGTTGTTAATTATGACAAGTTTGTTCGTGTGTTTGTTTGTCCGTGTATTTGTTTGTTTATTCGTGTGTTTGTCTGTTCGTGTGTTTGGTTGTTTGTTAGTGTGTTTGGTTGTTTGTTCGTGTGTGATTGTTTGTTTGTGCGTGTATTTGTTTGTTTGTTTGTTCATGTGTTTGGTTGTCTGTTCGTGTGTTTGTTTGTTTGTTCGTGTGTTTGGTTGTTTGTTCGTGTGTTTGGTTGTTTGTTCGTGTGTTTGGTTGTTCGTGTGCTCGTGTGCTCGTGTGTTTGGCTGTTTGTTCGTGTGTTTGTTTGTTTGTTTGTTTGTTTGTTTGTTTGTTTGTTTGTTTGTTTGTTCGTGTGTTTGGTTGTTTGTTCGTGTGTTTGTTTGTTTGCTCATGTTTTTGTTTGTTTGTTCGTGTGTTTGATTGTTTGTTGTGGATATCGTTGTTGAAGCGATGTTGTTACTGCTGCAGTCGTTGTTATTGTTGATGTTATTATTGTTGTTGTTATTGCTGCTGTCGCCGTTTTAATGCATGTGTTGTTAATTATGACAAGTTTGTTCGTGTGTTTGTTTGTCCGTGTATTTGTTTGTTTATTCGTGTGTTTGTCTGTTCGTGTGTTTGGTTGTTTGTTAGTGTGTTTGGTTGTTTGTTCGTGTGTGATTGTTTGTTTGTGCGTGTATTTGTTTGTTTGTTCATGTGTTTGGTTGTCTGTTCGTGTGTTTGTTTGTTTGTTTGTTTGTTTGTTCGTGTGTTTGGTTGTTTGTTCGTGTGTTTGTTTGTTTGTCCGTGTATTTGTTTGTTTGTTCGTGTGTTTGGTTGTCTGTTCGTGTGTTTGTTTGTTTGTTCGTGTGTTTGGTTGTTTGTTCGTGTGTTTGGTTGTTTGTTCGTGTGTTTGGTTGTTCGTGTGCTCGTGTGTTTGGCTGTTTGTTCGTGTGTTTGTTTGTTTGTTTGTTTGTTTGTTTGTTTGTTTGTTTGTTTATTTGTTCGTGTGTTTGATTGCTTGTTGTGGATATCGTTGTTGAAGCGATGTTGTTACTGCTGCTGTCGTTGTTATTGTTGATGTTATTATTGTTGTTGTTATTGCTGCTGTCGCCGTTTTAATTGTGTTGTTAATTATGACAAGTTCTTAATCATCAACTGTGTTCCGGGGATCTGATTGATTGACATCTCGAAAAATCCGTTAAATGCCAATCACTCTATATAAATATATTAAGTATAAACTGCCAAGAATTCAAAACCATTTAAAAAAAGTATTTCTTTGTAATATCACAACGTCTTGTAAGTAGAGTTTAATTTAGTTACAAAATCGTTCGTTTGTAGTCGCAAAATATCGTCTGGAATTAACGGAGAAAAAAATGTAATAAAATGTAGTTTTGTTTATCAAAACGTCTCTTATCAACAACCTTAATAGAGATAAGAGCTTTTCGTTTACGTTTTGTAGCATTGATATTTACGATACACTATAAAATTGATAATAAAGGTCAAAATTCGCGCGCTTGTCGAGCCAGGGTCAAGCAAATGAAAACTCCAATAAACATTTTCTAGACATTGAGGGCAGCAAATTGTCTTCTTACCTTGAAGTGGAATCCTAAATAAAGGATGGCCATCATTTGTATGCTTCTTGAACATGCTTGAACAATTTATAACGAGAAAATCAGCTGTAAAAGTTCAAAACACAATTTGTCATCGGCGAGGCGCGAAATCATGCTACCACAGGAAGCCCGGCTACCAATGACGTGATGTTGAAATTCAAAATGGCTGCCTTGTTGTAGCAAGTGAAGAATTTCTCTGCTTTTGTTAGTTTTCACACACAAATGGATTCAAAATGGTGAAATCATCATAATGAAAATACTTTTAAGAATTTTAGGAAGGGGATTTCAGTGGAATTGTGACCGTGAAATAATTATTTTTGATGAATTAATTGCGCAAAAGTAAGTGCCACGACTACAGAGACGCGACGATCGAGCTACGTTGGATGGGAAAATTACGCCGTAAATTATTCGGCTTTGAACAGCTTATAGCTGCTGTGAAAACGATCGGACTTGTCCTCTTCTTCTACACGTTCTCGATAACCTTGACGTTCTATAACAAATGGATGATGAAGGTAAGAAGAGGAATAATTATTCAGCTGATAAGCAAATAGATCAGCTGACTCGTGATCAAAATAATGATCTTGAAAATAAGGATTTTTAAAGAGATGTTTATTCTTGTGGAATAATTCAAAGAATCAATTTCATATCTCATGTCATATATATCTGCTTCTCTGATCATGATTATTTACGACTTTAATCTGCTTATAATATTTGATGTTTGCATTTGATTTGCGTGACTGTGTATAGTTTGAATTGGTAAATAAAATGAGCAAATGTTGGCATGAAAAGGCATATAATGATTTTATAACACGGTTATTTAATTATAATAAGATAAACTATTTTCGAAGTAAACTAACTAAAGCAAAAAGTCTGACATTTTATCCACAATTAGTTTTTTGAAATATTTGTTTTATTTATTTCAGAGATTCCACTTCCCTTTGTCAGTATCTGTTACCCACTATACATTAGTATTTATTCTAGCTTCTATGACCCGCTTCTACTGGGAACTAAAATCTGGAAAGAAAAGGGTTATCCTGACGTGGTCTGACTACCTAAAAAGAGTCCTACCAGTTGGTAATGTGATAACAAATGCTTGATAATGTTGTTCAGTTATGTGAGGGGGTCTCTGGCACGGTTCACAGCCGAAAAAAATAGCAAATCATGGATCACTGATGTCAAAATTTCATTTTCATGAATCTCGAAAATATGGAAGTAACACACTCTTTTACCCTACTCTTACACATAAAAAAACTTAAAAAAACATAAAAAAGAGTGTTTGAAGAAACTGAATAAAAAAGTATGAAATAAATCAAAGAACATCTTGCAACTTGAATAAGTGGCGAAATCACTAATATCGGTTATTGATTCAAGTTCTTCATGGGTCACGTAAAAGTTCACAGAGAAAAAATTATGAAATTCACGTTTCTCAGAAAATAAAAATAGCTTGTTATGCATCACAAGAATACCCCTGTACGACCCTCTTATTATGTGGTGAGGAAGCGGTAGAGGAAGTGAAGGGGAGTTGATCAATAATCCAGTTTTTTGTTGTTTTCAGCAATAGCAAGTGCTCTTGATATTGGATTTTCAAACTGGAGTTTTATGTTTATCACTATATCATTGTAAGTAATAATAGTGTATGGTGATGATATAATTAATGATGGTGGTGGTGATAATGATAATGACTTTGATGATAATTGTGATGATCAAAATGATAGCTGTGATGGTGATGTTAGTAATGGTGGTGGTGATAATGATAATGACTTAAATGATAATTGTGATGTTCAAAATGATAGTGGTGATGTTGATGATTATGGTGGCTGTGTTAGTGATGAGATGATGTTGATAGTGATGACTATGATTACGATGTGATAGTGACTTTGATGGTGATGTTCAAAATGATATGGTGATGTTGATGATAATGATGATTAATAGTGGTGATGATAGTGATGATGATGATGATGATGATGATGGTGATGATGGTGGTCTGCTGCTGCTGCTGCTGCTGATGGTTACAATGATGATACTGATGATGCAATTCCACTCCATCAGATAATGAATAATATATTATATATAACTATTAAAGTTCATTGCATTGCTAGGTACACAATGACAAAGTCAACAAGCATCATATTTATCCTGGTATTTGCACTGTTATTTAGAATAGAAAAATGGGTAAGTGTTATAATCTTATTCTTCAAAAAACACAGACTGTTCTTGATACAGGGTTCATGCTACTCCTTAAACTTCTTGAAAAACTCCTTAGATTTGATTTAAGTTTTTAAGGGCACTTGAAAAGCACTTGAATTTTAGAAAATCAGAAAAAAATCCTTAAATACTCCTCAATGTTAGCTAAAGTAGGGTAAAAATTCTAGTATTGCAAATTTAAGTTATTATAAATACAAATTCTAGTACTGTACATCATTTTCGTAAATTTGTAAATATTCGTATATCAAAGTTGTTGCAAAAAGTGCTTAAACATTACTTTTTGGTCCTTGAAAACTCCTTAGATTTTGTTTACTGACATCAGCACGAACCCTGTTGATAGTTATTCTTTCCATTGTTTTACAGCATGTTTCATTAATTGCTGTCGTGTTACTTATATCTGGAGGACTGTTCATGTTTACGTATCAATCTACACAGTTCAATGCTCAAGGATTTTTCATTGTAAGTACTGATTAATAGATCATCATCATCAGCAGCAGCACTACGTAACCACTGTTATCCAGATCACCAGCATCATCACCAGCACTATCACTATCACCATTATTCCCAGCATGTTCATCATCATCACCATCACCATCGTGATCATCATTATCATCATCATTAATATCACTAGCACCACCATCATCATCACCATCATCATCATTACCATCATCATCACCACCATCATCATTACCATCATCATTACCATCATCATCACCATCATCATGATCACCATGATGATCATTATCATCATCATCATCATCATCATCATCATCATCATCATCATCATCATCATCATCATCATCATCATCATTACCATTATCATCATTATGATGACCATTACCATCATTATAACCATGACAGTCATTATTATTATGATAGCCATCATCATCAATATCATCACCATCACCATCATCATCATAATAGTATTAAGCATTTATTGTACTCAATTTGCAGTGTTTAACAGCATCAGCCCTCAGTGGAGTTCGGTGGACATTAGCACAAATAATTATGCAAAAAGATAGCTTAGGTAAGCTACAGTCACATACATTGAATATGAGTGAATAAATATCTATAATAATGTTACTGACATTAGCACAGATAATTATGCAAAAAGATAGCTTAGGTAAGCTACAGTCACATACATTGAATATAAGTAAAGAAATATTTATAATAATGTCACTGTTAATGACTGTCAAGCTACTATAACCTAGGGAGACTCCATCCTAGTTTTGGGTGACAGGCAATCAAAATGACCCCTAAAAGGTACTCACATAAATTAACTGTTAAAGCCTTGTTAATGTGAACCCCTAAAAGGTCCGATGTCCTTGGTAGCTATAAGCTTATTTTTTAGTTACAAAGCAAAAATGACCCATACAGAGTCATGTTACATAATAATTGATAATTTACCGTTTGAACAATGCCCCCTCTCCCGAATATTATTGTACTACACTCATGTATATTGGGGGGGGGGGGGGGGGGGGAAATCGGGAATTAAAGTTAAGGTACAGAGGTCATGTTGTACCGGTAATTGAACAATACCCCCCTCCCAAAAAATATTATTATATCTACATTCATATATATTGAAAAAAAAGAGAAAATCGGAAATTAAAGTTAAGGTACAGAGGTCATGTTGTACCGGTAATTGAACAATACCCCCCTCCCAAAAAATATTATTATATCTACATTCATATATATTGAAAAAAAGAGAAAATCGGAAATTAAAGTAAATTGGTAAAGCTGGTATTATTCAGCCATAGTTAACTATGATTTAGCTTGTATCTTTATGACTCATTGTAAGATGTTCTAAATACAAGACTCTTTCTACCAAAGAGGCTACTAATATTTTATTTTGAAATAAAGACTAATGCAAAAATCTGACTTTTCAGAGTCATCTTGACTCTATTATCAAGGCTTTATTATGTAAAGTTTTGACAAGTCGATAGTGGAGTCAAGATGACTCCGAAACGTCTGATTTTTGTGTTAGTCTTTATTCTAAATACATTCACTAAATCTCTTTTACTTAATAATTTATTATAATTTATTATTGTTATTTTTTCAGGGCTTCATAATCCTATTGATACTATATACCATTTACAGCCGTTGATGGTTTTGACTTTAGCACCATTAGCTTTTTATATGGAAGGTAGGATAAAATGGAACAGAGTTATGACTTTCTTACTTGTAACTAATTTTATTTGTATCTTTTTGAGAATTATATAAGTGGACGTAGTGAGTGACATATTTTGTTATGTTTTTGCCAACCAACCATTGTTATTAGAACAAAGAAAAGTAAAAAAATATATTTGTGAAAATGCTTGACAAATTAGTATCACATTATACCAACACTTGTAAAAACTACGCCCACCCATTATAAGTACAATAGGTACAGCTAAATATATATCAATGTGTTCAATATTGAAAACCTAAATGCTGTATACTGAACTTCACAGAGCAAAATGCATTGTTTATAATTTTTTGTAAGCTGCCAGCCGTCCATACAATAATTTTAAAGCATAATTTGCATTGCATTATCATGATGACATCAACTGACAGTTAACTCAATTAGGGCTTGGGAAGCATTGTTCTTTAATTTCAGCAGCTGTAGTATTCAGTTTTCAATGTTTCTTGAAATAATAATATTTATTATAAATAGTTCTTAATAATTATTTTTGTTCTACTGAATAAACTGAACTTGTAACTTGTAAATTAGTTATATATTGTACATTTTCTCCTGGTGATGTTGGTGCCTGACGAAAGCTTCAGATTAAATAAAAAACAGATTAGTATCCTGCCTTAAATCAACTCTTATAATTACACACAATGCTACTGAAGGACAACTTTAATAGTCTGTACATTTTCTATTTTCAAAAGGTCATCGCATGGTGTTATCTGCTCACCTGTTCAATGCTCCAAGGCTTGGTGTTGCCTTGCTGTCAGCATTAATGGTGTTTATTGGTTGTTTCTTAGCGTTCATGCTTAGTATTTCTGAATTCCTTCTACTTGGGCATACGTCAAGTCTTACATTGTCCATAGCAGGGATATTTAAGGTCAGTGGTACATACAACAAAACTGTAATAAACAAATACTTAAAGCCTGTCACATAAATAAGTACTATAAAGCCTATACAAGGCATGTGAAAAGCCTATGGAAAGCCTATGAAAAGCATATGAAAAGTCTATGAAATGTCTATGGAAAGCCTATATGAAAAGCCTATGAAAAGCCCATTAAAAGCCTATGTAAAGCCTCTGAAAAGCCGATGAAATGCCTCTGAAATGCTTCTGAAAAGCCTCTGAAATGCTTCTGAAATGCCTCTGAAATGCTTATAAAATGCCTATGAAAAGCCTATGAAATGCAAATGAAATGCATATGAAATGCATATGAAAGCCTCTGCAAAGCCTATGAAATGGCATATGAAAAATTTATGGAAAGTCTATGAAATGCCTATAAAAAGTCTATTAAAAGCTTTCTTAAACTCATTCTTAAACTCATTAATAATTCATCATCTCAGGGACCAATAACAACTTTGCATTTCAGTCACGTGCATAGGTCTTGGTACTCGATCAAACACTGATCAAGACACTGTATAAATTTGTTATGTTTTAGCCTAAGGAGATTCAAAAAACAAATGCATTATAATGAGACTGAGAAGTCAGATCAAAATCTGGTGCTTCGTGTTTGATCAGGGGATCCAAACACCTTGAAATGGTTTAAAACACTTGGCCTAGTTATGCGACAAGATGGTAATAATAAGAAATTTTAATATAAATTATGTTATTTATTATCTCATGTTTAGGAAGTGTGTACTCTGTCGCTAGCAGCTGAGTTTGAAGGAGACAAAATGAATCCTGTCAATTTTGTTGGTCTTGTGCTGTGCCTATCTGGTATTGGTGTCCATGTGGTAACCAAGGCAACCAAAGGTAAGGGAATCATACTTTCTAGTACAAGTCAAACTACAACCTGGCTTAGTCACGTACAAGTGACAAGAGTGTTGTGCGATAATTTATTCAACAGTCCCTTTTTTTGTCATTATGTACTTGTCTAAAGCAATATCCTGAATGTATAGAATTAGACTACAATCTTGGACATAAATCTTGACACTGTTAGAAAACTTCAGCATTTTTTTGCATTTTCGTCGCTAAATATCACTTTATCAATGGTATTTCGATACCCCTCTCCCACCCTACAATGTTGTGTTCCCTGAAGGTGTTCCTATCAAAAGTGGCTGTATTAACAGGGTGGCCATATTAAGAGGGTAAAATTAATTTTATAGAAAATGCATGGGCATGCATTTTGTCGGCTGCAATAATGGAGTGGCCATATTAAGCAGGTGGCTGTGAGGTGGGGTTTCACAGTACACTCTCTTATTAAACCTTGAATCTTTTTTTGTGTTCTTGCAGACACTAATGAGAAAGAAATTATGAAGGTCAAGTATGAAGAAGAAACTGTTCAAATGTTATCACAAGACGATGATACAGAGGAATATGAACTAAATACAAGATATAATGGGCACATATCAAGGTGACAGTAGGCCATGCAGATGAACCAACATCTATTACAATTATAGTCACTTAGATGACAAGTAATTATTATTATTATATTATATTATATTATTATTATTCTACATTGAAAGTTCACAACAAACTTTATTGGTGAACTATGAACTTTCTTCCTGCATAAATTCACAAATTCATTTGGTTAGTTTATGATTTATCCACATCATCCTTGCTTGTTTTGGTTTGAAAAGTTGACAACCATAATTAAGCTCCTTGGTAGAATCTTCCATTATAGCTATTTGCTCCAGATCAAACCTTGATTCTACCGAATTATCAAATTGTCTTACAAAGTAAGTTTCAAGTTCACTATCAAAGGTTGTTGTGAGCTTCCGAAGTATGTTACATCAGAACTTCCAAACAAACTTTGGATACAATTGTCAAAAGTGATGTGAAACGCAATGTAACTTGACTCAAAATCATTGAGTATAAATTAAAAAATGTGTAGCAAACAATCAATATATAATATTAGCCAGAGGACAACAGGTGTGTCACCTTTACAGCCGTCAAACATGGCCTTTCACCAAACATTGCTGTATAGATTTTTGTGGTCCTCAATCAATTCAACTACATTTCCAAAGAAATGGAGACAAAATTGTCAGTTGACACGAGTTCAGGCTGCAAGTGCTATGTGCAATGCTCTGGGCTCATCACATTTGATGATGAAGATTTTTATTACTAGCAAAATTAATATAGAATACAATAGACCTAATCAGCTAACCTGTTGCTATGTACGTTTCCACCCAATTTAAAACCTCTTGGAATAAAAACTTCTGTTCCAAAAACATTCCACTTGATGTTGAAATGTAAAAGACAAAGAATCTTATTCCCAAAATATTTGAATTGGGTGGAAAGATACACAGCAACACATTAGCCAAATTGGTCTATTTATGAATTATTGATAATTAATTCAAGTGCAAATGGTATTTTTTATGAAATTCAATTTGGTTCAAAACAAATACAAACTATGAAAGCAATATTTAGAAATAAGATATTTTGATGAAACAAATTTGACAAAATGAAATGAACAATGGCACAGAGTTAGTGAGTTTATTGAATTAAAATTTTATTCCTGAGATACATTACTGAATATATATTATTCAACATAATAAAGTTCTCTTAAACATATGAATATTTCACACCTCAAATAGATTTAATGAACACCATAGAATTAATATAGTTTTAAAATATTATCAATTGTTAATTCCAATTATAGATATAATAGATTTGCAAGATATTTATACAACCAAAATAAATAAATATTTTATGGTTTACCATGAATACCACACCATGATAGAGCGGCTTCTCATTAACCCATGAAACATTCTTTAATGTAGAATATTAAAGTTGTTCTTCATTATTCTTCAATGTATTACTATTTAGTGCACCTTAATTCCATTGTGCTCTTTGTTATTTGACTATCACACTTTAAATAAATACACTTTGTCTCAGGGGTTAATGAGAACAGCTGATATAGAATCAATTGTTATCAAGAGTACAAACACTAAAAACACACAATGTAAATGGTACTAAAAAGTCATTTTTCTGTCACTTCTATTGCTTTATTTTGTTGATTGTCTTGTATGTTTTTAGTGTTTGTTTTCTAGTAAAACATTATTCAACAATTATACAACATCAGAATAAAAGTCATGTTCTAAAATGCATCTGGAATATTTTGTTCTAAGCTATAGGCTTTGCTTACTTGTTTTTAGTGCTCTAGAGTACATACAATATATGCCAAGAATGCCCAACAGAAATAACTGGTGGTTTTATATAGACCTACATGACAGACTTGTGTGGTGGTGATGTGTTGTGATTGATAAAAGTCTAAACTTGTGTGGTGGTGGTGTGTTAAGATATTGCAAAATGCTGAGTGTAAAAGTCTAGACTTATGTGAAGTGGTAGCTAGTGTATTGTGATTGTACCATGGAAAATGCCAGTGTTAAAGTCTAGACTTGTACTGTGTCGTGATGGTATGTTGTGAAAGAATGCTACCAAGTTATTTTGACATTCTTGAGGTACAATTAATATTTTTTTACCTCAGAATTTATTTAAATAAATAAATAATGCTAAGCGTATATTGTAGTGCACTTAGATATTACCATCATTTATGTTTACATCCTCATAGTAAACAATAACCTTAACTATAATTATTCTAAAAATACCTAGAAATATGAAATACTAAAGTGAATACAGGGTAACAAAGATGGAGATCAGTCCCTCTCAGTCAATGCTCAACACAGGAAACCCAGTGGAGGACGAGACAACTGTAGTGGAAGCTAGTGATAATTAATCAAGTTTTTGCAAAATTGTAGAGACCAACTTTTGCATATCAGGAGCTCTTTTCTTTCCAGCCTCAAGGACTTCTTCGTGATTGGCTTCTTGTACATCATCATCGTAGCTTAACACTGCAATGTTGGTTATGAGGGACATTCCAAGGACTTTAATACCTGCATGAGCTGCTACAACAACCTCATGTACTGTGCTCATACCAACAGCATCTGTACCAATCTGAAATATAGGTGGCGTTTGATTAGCAAAGATAATGTTAATTGATATGGTGGTGGTGGTGATAGTGATTATGACAGTATAATGATTAATGTGATGAATGGATGCTGATGATGGTCATAATGATGATTATCATAATGATGATAGTTGTGTTAGTCGCCCAACTGTGTTACGCTTGTGTAAAGCTAGAAGATTTGAGACTTGAATAAAGTTATTGATTGATTGATTGATGATAATGATAGCAATAATGTGGTGACAATAACAATGTGATAACGATGACAATGCTGTTGGTGATGATAATGATAGCCAGGTCTTTTATAGCAGTTATAAAAGTTCATAAAGTTATTGATTGATTGACTGATTGATTGATTGATGATAATGATAGCAATAATGTGGTGACAATAACAATGTGATGACGATGATGATAATGATGTTGGTGATGATAATGATAGCCAGGTCTTTATTACCAGTAAATAAATCTAATATTAGTATATGGCAATAGAAATGTGTACTCACTGTCATCAAGTATCTGCATTCAGCTGGTGTTTCAAAAGCAGGTCCAACTTGTGCGGTGTAAACACCTGTCCTTACAAATGACTCAAAACCCAGTTCTTTTGCAGTTTGTTGTGCAAGCCTCTTGAGATCTTTGTCATATGCATTGGACAGAGCAGGGAAACGGGTACCCATCCTGGTGTAGAAGACAAGATATTAATGAATGTGTGAATGATGGTGATGATGATGATGACTGGACAGAGCAGGGAAACGGGTACCCATCCTGGTGTAGAAGACAAGATATTAATGAATGTGTGAATGATGGTGATGATGATGATGACTGGACAGAGTTGGGAAACGGGTACCCATCCTGGTGTAGAAGACAAGATATTAATGAATGTGTGAATGATGGTGATGATGATGATGACTGGACAGAGCAGGGAAACGGGTACCCATCCTGGTATAGAAGACAAGATATTAATGATTGTGTGAATGATGGTGATGGTGATGACTGGACAGAACTGGGAAACGGGTACCCATCCTGGTATAGAAGACAAGATATTAATGATTGTGTGAATGATGGTGATGATGATGATGACTGGACAGAGCTGGGAAACGGGTACCCATCCTGGTATAGAAGACAAGATATTAATGATTGTGTGAATGATGGTGAATATGATGACTGGACAGAGCAGGGAAACGGGTACCCATCCTGGTATAGAAGACAAGATATTAATGATTGTGTGAATGATGGTGATGATGATGACTGGACAGAGCAGGGAAACGGGTACCCATCCTGGTATAGAAGACAAGATATTAATGATTGTGTGAATGATAGTGATGATGATGATAATAATTGCATGTCATGATGATGGTCATTATAGTAATGATGGTAATGATAATAATGGGTGATATTGAGAGTGTATTCAATAAAACTAATGAACTAGACTGAAATACCTTTCATCATTTAATCCTCTAAGTGGGCTTTCTCCTGCCATCCCTGGTAAGTTGATGTGATCTTGTATTATCATAATATCACCAACGTTCCAGTCTTGACGTAAACCACCAGAAGCATTGGTAACAAGTAGGGTCTTAACTCCGAGGTGAGCCATCACACGCACTGGCAGGGTTATCTATAGTGAATACATCACTACCATCATTATAATCATCTTCATTACGACTATTATCATTTAAATAAAGTTTACAATTACAATATACCTTTGCACAGTTCCGTTCAGTGACCACGAATAATAGTTCCAAGTCAAGGTTCCATGCATGCATGCGCATAGCAAAACTATAATTTAGGGACTAGTATTGTCACTTTAATCATCATCACTATCATAATTCTCGTATTCATCATAACCATGCATCATTATTATAGATTGTTCAATATATGTAGAGGGAAGCAGGGGTGGATGGAAGGGGGGGTTGCATGAACTGGGTGACTTTTCACCCGCCTTTTGTGCAGAATTAAAGTCCTGTTTTAGCAAAGAAAAGCAGGCACATTACGATCTTTGTGCTCCATCTTGCGTCTGCTGTTATCTGCCAAAAGGATATCAAAGTTCACCCCCTTGTCAAATTTCTGGATCCGCCCCTGGGAAGATTGATTACAAGATAGAATACACTCCTACATTAGTGATTACCTTTCCTGCTGTGTGTCCCTCGTAGAGATGACATCTTCCTTGCATCATCATCACAATTTTTCCATTCAGTTGACCAAACACTAACTGCCCTGAATGACCTTTAACTAAAAACATATGAATAATTTAATCACAATTAAAATTCACCATCATCAGTGACTAAAGGTGATGTTATACACAGGACAACTCGCAACAAAAACCTTCCGCGCAACATTTGTTCTCGCGTAAAGCATGTCAAACAAGGCAACTTTTAATGCAACATTTGCTGACAACAGGGTGTTGTTACACAGGTCAACTTTAGCGCAACATCGTTGTGGCAACATCGATTTAGTAACTAGTCTCTGCACGGCCACATTTGTAAACAAAGATGGCGGTCGAGCAGTGGGCTCTACGTCGCAATGCGAACTTTGTTTTGATGCTGTTATTGGCCGATAGTTTTGAAGATGATAACGAAGAACGACCAAAGAAGAAAGCCAGAGCTGTGTGGACAAGGGAATGGCTTAAAAGGCACGAGAAAAGAGGGGCTTTTCTAGTTGTTGACAAGCTTATGCTGCGCAGAAAATTGACGGCGAGCGTGCTAAAAGGATCAACTTGCAACAAATTTGTCACATTTTGTTGCAGGTTTTTATTCGTTCAAAAACTCTCAACATGTTGCCACAACAAAAAATCACTGAAAGTTGTGACTGCACGCCATGTTACATGAGACAACTTTCTGCATCCAACATTTGTTGCGCGGAAAGTTGTTTTTGCGAGTTGTCCTGTGTAACATCACCTTAATGCACGTGGCCTAGCTCAGTCCCATCATCAGGTATAAAAACAACAGTCTAGTTCAGAACTATATGCACAGACCCAAATTATCACAATTCACTATCATCACTTACACTTTGCATGCAGGAATCTAACCATTCAAAGATCATTAACTGACAACAGCTAGATACAGACCCAAATGATCACAATTTACTGCCATCAATATATATTATTTATAACTTAAACCTGGGTGCAAATGTCTGCAGTCACTGACAACAGCAGTATCTCAAGACTAGACACACCCAGATGATCACAATTTATTACCACCATCACTATAACTTAATAAACACCTGCGTTCAAACAACAGGCACTAACAGCATATCTGTCTCTCAAGACTACACACACACCCAGATGATCACAATTCACCACCATCACTATATAACTTAATTACGTGTGCACCTGCGTTCAAATGACAGTCATGCACTAACACTTTCAGTCTCTCAAGACTACACATGATGCATATACCCAGATGATCACAATTTACCACCATCACAATAACTTAATTAATAAACACCTGCGTTCAAACGACAGTCACTATAACAGCTTCTGTCTCTCGATTAAAACTATATACATATGCACCTATTTCAAAAATCGTTGTTGCAGCCGAAGCTACAGTCCACACTCTAAAGCCTGCAAAGGATGTCGGTTACATCAGACTGAATTTGTGATTTATTGCACATTTTTTTAAAGAAATATTTGTATTTAATGCATCTAACACAACGACATCTCGCTTTGGTCATATAACACAAACATGTAAAACCAAAATATGCTATGAATAAATCGATAACAAGAAAAGAAATACCGACCTCCTTTGCAGGCTTTAGAGTGTGGACTGTGGCTTTGTTTGCGACAACGATTTTTGAAATAGGTACGGTATATATACACACACCCAGATCCATGATCACAATTAAATACCACCATCATTAACTTACTCCTGCATTGATTCAAACTATTCACTCTTATCAGACAATAATTAGATTGGAGTGTAGTTTGAGAAGTGCTCATGATAATATATATGATTACAAGTATACCTGTGATTTGTGGAAACTTAGGGATCTTCTCATAAGGAATAACTTGTTTGTTTTCAACCAAGTCTCCCAGTGCTGACAAACCAGTCCCACAGATCACACCGATAGTTGGTCTATAGCTTGTCTGGTTCTTAATATTTTTACAAATCTCTTCAACTTCATCATAATCATGACTGAAGTCAAAGCTGCCAAGATAAAAACAGATATTTTACATATTCATAATATTATTATACTAGTGAATTATTTATTGTGTTGTACTAGGTAAAGTTGTATAACATATATAAGATGAAGTTATATTATTATTATATAAGAGAAGTTCACTTCAGAAATAATATACTCTGATTGGTTGATCTGTGTGTTAATTATAGCATATAAGTACAGATTTAAATGGGAAAGTACAGATTTAAATGGGAACCTCATGTTCATTATACTAGTGAATTAGGTTAAGTTTTCAGTGACAACCCTACAACACAATTATAGACCCAATTGGCTAACACGTTGCTATGTATCTGCATGTTTCCACTCAATTGTACGGTACTGGCCCATATATTTTTGGGCACAAGTATGTTATAAATGAATAAAATTTTACTTCTTAGTGCACAAATATATATATTTTAAATGAAATATATTTTTAAACACATCAAAATATTTCTCAACACACAAAAGTTACTCACAGTATACACAAATATATTTTCTCAATACACAAAAGTTACTCACAGTACACGAATATATTTTCTCAATACACAAAAGTTAAAACTCACAATACACAAATATATTTTCTCAATACACAAAAGTTACTCACAGTACATGAATATATTTTCTCAATACACAAAAGTTAAGACTCACAGTACACGAATATATTTTCTCAATACACAAAAGTTAAGACTCACAATACATGAATATATTTTCTCAATACACAAAAGTTAGTCACAGTACACAAATATATTTTCTCAATACACAAAAGTTAAGACTCAGTAGAATACACAAATATATTTTCTCAATACACAAAAGTTACTCACAGTACATGAATTTATCATATGACCTGTATTTTGCCCGGCGCGCGCTCTTAAGAAAACCTTTGTAAAAAGTCATGTGATGGGGTCCGTACGGCTTTTTTCACCTGGTCCATACAAACACGTACGGACCACCTCACTGCGCTTGTTCCGTACGTCATGACCGCGAGCCAAATATTTTCCCATCCGGCCCTCCCACTCAATAAGTACTTAATATTTTCTCAATACACAAAAGTTAAGACTCACAATACATGAATATATTTTCTCAATACACAAAAGTTAAGACTCACAATACACGAATATATTTTCTCAATACACAAAAGTTAGTCACAGTACACAAATATATTTTCTCAATACACAAAAGTTAAGACTCAGTAGAATACACAAATATATTTTCTCAATACACAAAAGTTACTCACAGTACATGAATTTATCATATGACCTGTATTTTGCCCGGCGCGCGCTCTTAAGAAAACCTTTGTAAAAAGTCATGTGATGGGGTCCGTACGGCTTTTTTCACCTGGTCCATACAAACACGTACGGACCACCTCACTGCGCTTGTTCCGTACGTCATGACCGCGAGCCAAATATTTTCCCATCCGGCCCTCCCACTCAATAAGTACTTAATATTTTCTCAATACACAAAAGTTAAGACTCACAATACATGAATATATTTTCTCAATACACAAAAGTTATGACTCACAGTACAATGTATTTTCTCAATACACAAAAGTTAAGTTGTTGTTTTTGGCGAAATATCACGTCACTGAAATGTCTCTGTGAAGTCTTCAAACACAATTGTATGACATGGGACTGAAAAGAAGGCATGTATCCTACAACATTCAGGAAGTATGCCAGAAAATAATTAATAATTTGAATGGCCCAGGGTGTCCGGGAGGATATCGGTTCGCACTGGCATACTATATACACTCAGATTGAAAGGCATTCAAGTATATGTACCACGAAGCCGGCGGTAGTCGAGGGGCTTTGTCAAAGCTGGATCCCCTTGGCTGCGAAGAAAGAAAGGCACATCGCCTAAGGGACCGTTCATTTTTTACCAGGGGGGGGGGGGGGGGGGGGCAGTGCGTTTTCCTTGGTAGACCTTTAAAAAAAACTGGCCTCCCCTCTCTTTGGCTGCAAAAAAATCTGACCCCCCCTTCTGCTATCAAATTCAATTCATGACCCCCCCCCCAAAAAAAAACACACACAAAAACACAAGTCACATTTTCCCAATTCACAATAACATGTAACACAAAGGTGTAACTTGTAAACCGTTTATTTCATGTACGTTTCGCCAAATAATAAAAAAATATCTTGCATTAAATTGATGTATTTTTTTATGCCCACCCCCCTGTTTTGACTCTAAAAAATTTTTTTGACCCCCCCCCCCCCCTAGAGCTTGTTTTATTTTCCTGGCACACCCCCAAATACCACCGGCCCCCCCTCCCTGGTAAAAAATGAACGGTCCCTAAAGAGAAGACAGTATAAGATTCCTTGACCAAACTATGCGTGGCATACTGATGGGTATGATAAACTCAAACCGTACGGTTTCCCTATACATCGATGTATAGATGGATAGGATAGGATAGGATACATGCCTTCTTTTCAGTCCCCAACATCTTCTTTTGTGAGAATCCCTTCCTCTAGGCCTCTATTAGTGCAGAGTCCCCGTTGCCGGTAAAACTTTTGTGCATTGAGAATATATTTGTGTACTGCGAGTCTTAACTTTTGTGCATTGAGAAAATATATTTGTGTATTGTGAGTCTTAACTTTTATGTATTGAGAAAATATATTTGTGTACTGTGAGTAACTTTTGTGTATTGAGAAAAAATATTTGTGTACTGTGAGTAACTTTTGTGCATTGAGAAATATGTTTATGCGTTTAAAAATATACTTCCTTTAAAAAATATATATTAGTTGTGCACTAAGAAGTAACATTTTATTCATTTATAACATACTTGTGCCCAAAAATATATATAATTTCAAGCATTGCGTATATGGGCCACCGTAATATTGAATTGAATTGATAGAATTTTTTTTATAAATATATATGTTTCAATCATGAACTATAAAACAAAATTTATAATATTGTTTCAAAAAGAGAGAGAGTTGAAATGAATAAATCTATAATGCCTATTAATTGGATTAATTATTATAGTTTGGGCTACATTTCTACTAATTTAATGATAAATATATAGATCTAATTCTAATCTCAATTAATTAATTAATTAAATATTATTATACTTGAAAAGAAACAATGCAAAACGCGTTTTTAATAGTATTACATTTGAAATATAAATATTAGAATACTATTTTGCAATTTGTTGTCTCAAAAATACATAATACAATTAATCCGTAGACGCCAGGTCATTTTTAAAATAGGATTATAGGCATTCACTGAGTTTGCATGCACGGTCGTCATGCTAGCTCGATCTGTTGCTAAAAAATTTTTTAATACTTATAAATTGATTGCATGCCGTACGTACTATACGTTGGCCGCTATACAACGTACAACACAGCTGGGTGTTAACTCAACCGTTTACAGCTTAAATCTCTAAGTAATTGTAGAACAAATAAATAGTATTGACCGGGTCAAAATATATTATGATCCACATCCTATCGGTAAAATTTACTGCTATATTGATCGAGTTATTCATGCCGATCAAACGTTCGATTTGACGATTGAATATTCCACGAGCTAGATAAACACAAAGCTATTGTACGTGTTGTACGAAACATAATCACGATAACAACAATTCAAATGGATTCATTTGAATTATATTAGAATTTATCAAATAAACTTCAATATAAGATTTAAAATACTTATTTTTCTCTGGGATATGTAGCGGTACAAACGATTTACAAACCGAAAATGGCACACCGTATAAAACACACACATAGCACTTAATAGTGAAAAAACGTTTTATCTGGCGATCAAAAATACCAATTAATCCCACTATTGCAGTCTTTTCCATACCTTCTATCCTTGGAGCTCGAATGGGAAGACATTCTACGAGAGTTTGGCTAATACAAAGCACAGTTGAAGAGAATTTTTGCTGTGTGTTCGTCGCGTACACACAAGTTGATTACGTTGACCTGACCTCATGTTTATTCATGTACTTCCTTATATGGTAAATCATTGGTCCACGCCTCCTTGCCCGGGAAATTCACGAAACGCGAAGAAAATTAAAGAAGAACAGCGGTACAGAGCAATAATTTATGCTGGTTAACAGCTGCCAAAATATTTAAGATCAACACTGGAAGCATAGAAAATTTTTTATTCAACTGGCACCGCCAAAAAAAACATCGATCGCGTTTTTAATATTTCGATATGCAAGGTAACGTTTCAGACGTTTGCTGTCCTCAATGGTCAATATGGCTGACCTTTATATGTACAATTGCTGACGGACAAAAAGAACTTAAAGCCGAATTGCACGATTTGTATTTTGCGTTTCTTGTTCAACTTTGAAAGAATACAAGTGAAAATGGTGTTGACAGTTTCAGTTTCAAACTTCAACTTCAACATCTAGAGGTTGCTAAAATATTGTATTTTCAAACTGTTTCTAGCCTGAGTGCAGCTGAACGCAAAACCCAAGGGACTTCGTTAAGGGAGAAAATTTAAGTCCGGATATGTCACAGACACAGGGCACAGGGCACATTCTCTTCTCTTGATTGAGCACCCTCGTATCTCTTTTCATCTCTCATCCTTGGTCTCTCAGCCTTTGTCTCCCAGCAAGTGACTTCTATTAAGCCTGGTTTTCACTAGCGACGCAACGCAAGCGCAAACGCAAGCGCAAGCACAAGCATGTGAAAACGAGACGTGAATAAGCGCAAGCGCAGACAAACTATTCACGCGCAAGCACAAGCGCAAACGCAAGAAAAAAGGATTTTTTTTTGATACCTTGCGCTTGCGCTTGCGCTTGTGCTTGCGCTTGCGTGGGCGGTTTTCACTACGAAATAAGGCCTCTTGTGCATGCTTGCGCTTGCGTCTGCGCTTGCGCTTGCGTCGCTAGTGAAAACCAGGCTTTAGATATGTCTCTATCGGCTAACAAGACTGGGGACTTTCAATTAAAGGAGAAAACAGTCATAAAAGGGGGGGGGGGGGGAGTGTGTAATATATACAATATTTGGATGAAGCTGGAACATCGAATCGATTTACGTAGAGGCTATTTCCGTTAACCGAGATGGTTGAGAAAATATAATCATCTATATTTATGAAAGAGATTCAGTTCAAAGTCCGATCTCTTCGTCTACCTGGGATACCTCTTCAGTCTCATAACTGACCCTGATGAACCTGGATTAGCGCTACTGAACAGCCGGCCTCCACACGCAAACTTCGATGGCATACATTTTACTCCGACGAAGGGCTAAAGCTCGAAACGTCAGTAAAGTTAAGTCAACATTTTTTACGGTGTTACAAACTTCATTATATTACCTATCGTATACACCTATTTCAAAAAACGTTGTCAGAAGGAACTCTGAATCTGCCATCTGAGACCGAAATGAATTCAGGAAAATTGCACAAAAACCAGGCCTGGCCCTGTTTTTTTGTGCTTAGCACCTTTAGATTGATATTAACCTTCGCCATATCCGAAGCCAGAAAGTACACGCTACGAGAAATAACTACCGTACCCCACAATTCATTTCGGTCTCAGATTGCAGATTGCAGATCTCCTTCTGACAACGTTTTTTGAAATAGGAGTGTATATCAAACACCGACACAGCCTATACTAGTTTATTCGTTATATCAAACACCGACGCAGCCTATACTAGTTTATTCGTTATATCAAACACCGACGCAGTCTATACTAGTTTATTCGTTATATCAAACACCGACACAGCCTATACTAGTTTATTCGTTATATCAAACACCGACGCAGCCTATACTAGTTTACTCGTTATATCAAACACCGACACAGCCTATACTAGTTTACTCGTTATATCAAACACCGACGCAGCCTATACTAGTTTACTCGTTATATCAAACACCGACGCAGCCTATACTAGTTTATTCGTTATATCAAACACCGACGCAGCCTATACTAGTTTACTCGTTATATCAAACACCGACGCAGCCTATACTAGTTTATTCGTTATATCAAACACCGACGCAGCCTATACTAGTTTACTCGTTATATCAAACACCGACGCAGCCTATACTAGTTTATTCGTTATATCAAACACCGACGCAGCCTATACTAGTTTACTCGTTATATCAAACACCGACACAGCCTATACTAGTTTATTCGTTTATCAAACACCGACGCAGTCTATACTAGTTTATTCGTTATATCAAACACCGACACAGCCTATACTAGTTTACTCGTTATATCAAACACCGACGCAGTCTATACTAGTTTACTCGTTATATCAAACACCGACGCAGTCTATACTAGTTTACTCGTTATATCAAACACCGACGCAGCCTATACTAGTTTAGTCGTTATATCAAACACCGACACAGCCTATACTAGTTTATTCGTTATATCAAACACCGACGCAGTCTATACTAGTTTACTCGTTATATCAAACACCGACGCAGTCTATACTAGTTTACTCGTTATATCAAACACCGACGCAGCCTATACTAGTTTTACTCGTTAGTTTCCATTTACCTTGTTATATGATTATTGCATGGTCGTTATAAAATAATTATTAGAAATCACGTATTTTGATTGGTTGAGGCGCGTGCTTTATGAGAGCACACAGCACGCGCGTTTGCATGTTGATCAAATTGTATTTTATAAAAGGAATAAAAAACTTGCTTTCTGTGCTGTATGCAGTTATAAAGCACTTGGGGATTGTCAGAACACTCAAGAAGTGTTGAGAAGCACTCCGCTTCGCGTTGTGCTTCTCTTAACACTTCTCTCGTGTTCTGACAACCCCGCGTGCTTTTAGGCCCCAAGTATCTTATTGACTTTAGTCCACGTTGTTGGGTTTTAGCCAATATTTAGTGAGGAACAACATAGAAAGGTATTCATTATTCAGCCTTGTGGCAAAAGGCCACAATAAGCGCACTATAGAGTCTAATGTGGTAGGCCTGCCCCTGGACCTTAAATCGCATTAAACCGCCTTAAAACTTCACTTGAAGTTTGGCCATATTTTCTTAAATCGCCTTAAATCGCCTTAAACCGCACTAAAACGCCTTAAAACTTCACTCGAAGTTTGGCCATATTTTCTTAAATCGCATTAAATTACGGCGATTATTTTACAGCTCGACGCGCGCTACCGTTTCCACTGAGCAAGATTTTTGACGAAACTTTGACACTTTTTTTTAACTCTTCGGCGATCGACTTTTAATCAACCCGTGGCCTCCAGGAAAACGTGATGGATGTCACTGATTAGTTAAAACTCCCCGAAAACTGTTAAAATAGTTTCAGGATTTTGTAAGAAATCTTGCGGAAACAGTAGCGCGCGTCGCGCTTTAATATGGTTAGAACCATAGAATACACCGTTTATAGCTGTAAGGCCGCTGGCGCGCCTTGTAGTAATATCATTGCGATATATAATCATGAGATATTTTATAAGTAAGGAATGAATAAAAAGTAGGAAACACACAAAAGAAAAATAATCAGGAAAAACAGCCAGAAATAACGCAGCAAAAACTCAATGTATAAATTGTTTTTATTCTATGAATGTATACTCGTAAAATACATTATAAGATTAAAAGGTAACAAAACTGATGAAATATGTCACATTTAACTGGCAAATACAAACAGAGATTCAGACAAATTAATATTATACACTCATTTGATACACCCTTTCCGAGAAACTTTACCAGTGAAGCGAAAAGCCTACAAGCTAGTAGCGCAGGGGACTATGGGTAACCTTTGTATACTTTATTAGAACGCAGGGATTTCATGGCACAATTATTTGAGGGCCGTATGTTAGATAACCTTTATAGTGTTAATACGTATTTTTTCCCTCGTTAAATAAAGTATATTGTATTGTATTGTATTGTAATTATTACACTCGTCAATGTGCTATTGAGAAATGACCGTTTTAACTTATTAGACAACAAGAAGGTTGTGCCGAAGGTACATTTGGTTTATGAACTGGTCCTTTGCGCCACTAGCTTGTGTGCTTTTCACGGGTGACCAACTTTCTCGGAAACGGTGTATCATAATTATAGATCATAAAAGACATACGTACATTTATTTTATCATTCCTTTCCTGATAGACAAGCCTATTTTCTCTTTGTTTTTGGTAAAGAGAAACAGAAAACACTCACAAAATACCCAGGTTACTGTGCGAGCTCGGTAAACTTATTTGCTAGTAAGATAATCACAGGGACATTTTTTCTAGAGCTGTTCTCATTAGAGTGGTTTTCATTAACCCGTGAAACACACTTTAGTGTATTACTCTTTGTTACACCTTAATTACATTGTGTTCTTTTGTTGTTATTTGACTATTACACTTTGTTTAGTACAATTAGTACACTTTGTTTCACGGGTTAATGAAGACCACTCTAATCGCTGAAACCGCATAGAAATATTTGCGTCCACACGAATACTGTTGATCGTTTCGTATTCAAAAGTATGCGGTTTCAGTGACCGGATTCACTGGATTCGTGTGGACGATAGGCCGATTCGCATCAAAAAGTATGCGGTTTCAAAAGTATCCGGATCCGTGTAGCCGGGGTCTAAGCAGCGACTCCAATAACTCGCCCTAAGGACGTTCTCGCGCCAATAGGGAAAACAAGATGATGATGGTGAAACAAAATGTACTAGTGTGATAGTCAAACAACAACAAACGAACACAATGGTACATTACAGTAATGCAATAAAGTGTGTTTTACGGGTTAATGATAACCGCTCTCATAAAATAATATTATCCTATAGAACACAAGGGACTATTCGTCTCTAGCACACACAGACATACAATAAGAAGATAAAAGGAGGTCAATAAAAGAGCAGCAATGAATAATCCATCGCCTTGATAGAGCGAAAACACTAGAACCATGAAACAAAATCAAATTGTTAGTGTGTAATAGTTCTTATTTAGCGACTATTAGTCACTATCAAAGACAAGTAAAGTTGTAATGAGGTATTGTTTCCTTTTGTACATGTATTTAATGTTTCTGGTTGAGTGATACTGACTAAATTGTCACTATATAAAAACGAAGGGCTAAAGCTCGAAACGTCAGTTAATTTAAGTCAATATTTTTTTACGGTGTTACAAATTTCATTATATTACCTATCGACTAAATAAAAACTATTAGTTAGTAACTATTTTGTTTTTATTTCATGGTTCTAGTGTTTTCGCTCTAGTGTTTATAATATTACGTATGTCTGCAGTATCTACACAATATACACTGCTGGTTCTACTTTCGTCTATCCCAACTTCGACTTCGACTTCTACGTCTCACCGGCGATCGAGAGCGCATTTTAGCACGGTTGTCACGTGATCTGTCAGGTGATCGATCCCGTGCAGCACGATTTCTCGCTTGCTGCTCTTTTTCACGTTCTTGTCGTCTCTTTTCTCGCTCCTCGTCATCTTTTTTTCTTTCTTCTTCTCGACGTTTACGTTTCTCTTCTCGTTCTTGGTCTCTCTTCACGATCTGTGGAGAAAACAAACATTCGTTAATAGCCGTTTACACACTAGAAGACGGACAAACCGTCTGGACGGTCAGATCGTCTTATGAAGGACAAGTCGTCTGGAAGGTCAGATCGTCTTATGAAGGACAAGTCGTCTGGATGGACAAGTCGTCTTGTGACGGACAAGTGTATACAAATATATTCTATATCTGTATTTTTAATAAGTTTCTGCGCGTGCTGTGAGCATTTACAAAGCAAGCGGGCTTGTCAGAATGCGAGAGAAGCGAGGCGGAGTTTTCTATTTCTTGTATAATCTGATCAACATGCAAACGCGTTGGGTGCTGTCATAAAGCACGCGGGGTTGTCAGAATACGAGAGAAGCGAGGCGGAGTTTTTTGTTTCTTGTATAATTTGATCAACATGCAAACGTGTTAATACGTATTTTTCCCTCGTTAAATAAAGTATATTGTATTGTATTGTATTGTAAACGCATTATGTGCTGTCATAAAGCACGCGGGGATGTCAGAATACGAGAGGAGTACCAGTAAGAGAAGCGGAGTTACCTAATTCTATTTCTTGTATAATTTGATCAATATGCAAACGCGTTGTGTGCTACGAGAGGAGTACCAGTAAGACAAGCACGACGCGAAGCGGAGTTATCTAATTCTATTTCTTGTAATAATCTGATCAACATGCAAACGCGCTGTGTGCTCTCATAAGCACGCGCCTTAACCAATCCGAAAGCGTGAATTCTAATAGTTATTTAATAAATAATCGTAAAAGCTTTAAATGGTTATACAGCACCTGTTCTGCTGTCAATGGCAACCAGTACAAACAAGGCGTGGTTTTCGTTTTGCGAAATAAATTATCCAGTAAATCAGCTGGGCTATTGTCTTCTTCGGCCAACTTTTCTTCTACAGAAAAACATGATGATGATGATAAAGAAGATGATGATGATGGTCTTGGTGGTGGTGATGATGGTGATGGTATCGGTGGTGGTGATGATGATTTTGACACAGATGGTGATAAAAAAGGTAATGATCATGATGATGGTGATGTAATAATGGTGATGACAATGATGACGATGGAAATGATGATGGTATTGGTGGTGGTGATGATGATTTTGACACAGATGGTGATAAAAAAGGTAATGATCATGATGATGGTGATGTAATAATGGTGATGACAATGATGACGATGGAAATGATGGTATTGGTGGTGGTGATGATTTTGACAATGATTTTGGTGATGATGGAAATGTAATAATGGTGATGTATAATGATGACGATGGAAATGATGATGGTATTGGTGGTGTTGGTGATGATTTTGACACAGATGTCGATAAATAAGGTAATGATCATGATGATGGTGATGGTGGCAAAGATTGTGATGATGGAATGGTGATGACAATGATGTATAATGATGACTATAGAAATGATGGTATTGGTGGTGGTGACCACGCAGGCCCCGTCCATTCAAGGCAAATGACATTTCCGGACGTTTTAGCAAGGGACTCAGGAATTGGCAGGGCAGACATTGCTGGCGCAATGTTGTACCGGAGGGTGTGGGGCGAAGTGGTTCTGGGCGTCTCGACCGGAAGGGCCGAAAGATAATGATGATGGTGGTGGTGATGATGATGATGGAATACAACAAAGATAGATTTTGTTTCCAATACCTTCAGGTTCTCGTTTTTTTTCTATGTCATGTTTTCGTTCTGCTGGTGCCTCATCGTCTCTTGATTTCTTGCCCAATGCCCCACCGGTATCATGACACATCTATTTATTACAAACAATTGGATTATTAGAGCAATCAATAAGAAGCTAGTCAGTCAGTATTGATTATTTATTGATACAGTGGTATTAGGCGGTCACCCATTAAGCAGTCACCCTCTATTAGGCGGTCACCCATTAAGCAGTCACCCTCTATTAGGCGGTCACCCATTAAGCAGTCACCCTCTATTAGGCGGTCACCCATTAAGCAGTCACCCTCTATTAGGCGGTCCTCCATTAAGCAGTCACCCTCTATTAGGCGGTCACCCATTAAGCAGTCACCCTCTATTAGGCGGTCACCCATTAAGCAGTCACCCTCTATTAGGCGGTCCTCCATTAAGCAGTCACCCTCTATTAGGCGGTCACCCATTAAGCAGTCACCCTCTATTAGGCGGTCACCCATTAAGCAGTCACCCTCTATTAGGCGGCTACAATAAAAAGTCCCAAATCTATTCCTATACCTATTCTATACCTCTATTCAGTGGCCAACCTCTATTAGGCGGTCACAATAAACAGTCCCAAATCTATTCCTATACCTATTCTTTACCTCTATTCAGTGGCGAACCTCTATTAGGCAGTCACAATAAACAGTCCCAAATCTATTCCTATACCTATTCTATACCTCTATTCAGTGGCCAACCTCTATTAGGCGGCCACAATTAAAAGTCCCAAATCTATTCCTATACCTATTCTATACCTCTATTCAGTGGCCAACCTCTATTAGGCAGTCACAATAAACAGTCCCAAATCTATTCCTATACCTATTCTATACCTCTATTCAGCAACCAACCTCTATTAGGCGGTCACAATAAACAGTCCCAAATCTATTCCTATACCTATTCTATACCAGTCCTCTATTCAGCAGCCAACCTCTATTAAGCAGCCACTTTGGAAAGTCCAGAGGGTGACCGCTTGATAGAGGTACCACTGTATTTCTATTTTTTATCATTGTTTTACATTAAAATACAGGGAGTCATTACCTAGTCCCTAGCAAGTGGCTAATGTTTAAAGGCCGAATTACACGGCACAACTTTTGCCTACAAATGTCGCATGCAACTTGCTTAAACTTGACTTAAGTCAGATTATACTATTGTTAGCACCAAAGTTGTGCCGTGTAAATCAAGTTGCATGCGATAGTTGTAGGCAAAAGTTGTGCCGTGTAAATCGTCCTTAAGTATTCGACACACTCACTCCCATTGCATTAAATATTGCAGCACATAGACCGAATCGAAGTATCCATGGCAACCTACTATTGTTCTTAACTGTCTAGCCTCGTGTTCACGTTAAAACACAATAGAGTTTTCACATGTATGGGAGGCTAGCCAGTCAAGAACAATAGTTAATCAAATAGCGCAGCGCATGAATGCTAAAATAGCTCCAATACTCAGACAAACATTGTGTTCAGTTTTACCGCGTTGAGCAATATATGAACCAATCTTATCATTTCATGCTGAAATTAGAATAACAACGTGATTAAACAAAGATTTGCTTCAATCGGCATGGAAAATAGTCTGCTGAAAGTTAAATAAAAGTTTGTTTGTCCAAGTAAGGCCTTTGTCTCCATTTTTGTGACGTTATTCATGCGCTGCGCTATTGGTCTCCATATTTCAATTCGGTGTATAAGGGACTTGTCAGAAATTAGCAGGGGGGAGGGGGGGGGGGGGGGTGGAAACTGGGGGAGGGTCATCACTATTTAAGAACCTAAAAAGGGAGGGTCACAAAATAATATACTACCAAAAATGAGGATTGTGCAAAAGAAGACACTGTGACATAGGGTAGGGTCAAGATATTATGATCCTTTACTTTGGGAGGGTCATGAAATTTTCATCACTTCATTTCAAAACTCCACCCCCCCCCCCCCCCTGCTAATTTCTGACAAGTCCCTAACACACAACATATATTTCAATTTGATCTAGATATGCAGTGATTGTGTAATGACAGTACCTGATGATCATCTTCATACTCTGCACTAAGTATTTTAGGACTTGTAGGAGGCCATTTGACACCATGCAATGCTGCTCTTGTTGCTTTAGCTCCATCTTCATCGGAGTACTGGAACACAACAAATATACATGTCATTGCGACATTTCAATATTATACATGTCAATAACACAGGTCTTTCTGCTTGCCTATTCCTCTATCAGACAATATTCAATACAAAAATGTACATATTATATAAATGGAAACTAGTGAGTAAACTAGTATAGGCTGCGTCGGTGTTTGATATAAACGATAGGTAATATAATTTGTAACACTGTAAAAATGTTGACTTAACTTTACTGACATTTCGAGCTTTAGCCCTTCATTGGAGTAAAAGAGACCCTGACGAAGGGCTGAAGCTTGTAAAGTTAAGGTCACTATTTTTACGATGTAACAAATGTCATTATACTACCTATCATATTATATAAAGACCAACGATAAAAGACTTTTGTTGTTAACATGACAACAGTGTCTTTTCTAACATGTAGTATTATATGAAACCATAGTTACCACTGCATAGCAATGTGATTTGATCTTATCAATCCAAAATCCATCCTCCACCATGGTACCATGTTTACCAAGCAGCTCCTTCAACTGGTTCAGCGTAAACGGCCTGACCAGGTTCTTGACATGGATATTCACACTCTCTGGATTCCTGGCAGGTGATGGTGATCTCTCAGCGGGAATAGGTGACTGTGATAGAACAGGAATCACAGGTGCCCTGGTATCTGGTTTAGATACTGAAGCTGGACCTGCAGTAAGATAGGTAAATAATGTGAGCGTGTAAAATTACAACAGTGTTTAAGGGTCATGTGATTAATCAATACCACCCAGCATTATTAGCATAATGAATATTTTTCCCCTGCACTTCAAAGTCAATTTGATACAGACATCCGCTTATTTTTTGTTGAGATAATTCTTAAATGATAAAAGTATAATGCTGAATAGAGATGCCTGCCTATTACCGACAGTTTACCCTTTGTTGCCTTTGCCGCCAGGTTGCGCTTGTGACTACACGCATGCTAACATGGTTCAGATGCAGCTATCATCATCATCATCATCATCATCATGATTTTTACTATGCATTTCATCTCTATAAGCCTTCTTTGTTTAAAGTTGTTCAGTTCTTAGTCTTAATTTCATCTTTACTGAGGGACATTACGATTGCAAAGTTTGTCCATATTTGTAAAGGACCACTCTGCTGAATGTGGTATTGAATGATTCTCAGCTTGGTCAACTTTGATGATTGTAAGAATGTTCCACAAAGTTGGTATTTGTTGTATTCGTGGTAGACACTTTCAATGTTAACATTGCTAACACCTTCCACTTTCAGCTTATCACTTTTGTAACAACGGTCTCATTTTTGTAACAACGGTTTCACTTTTGTAACAACGGTCTCACTTTTGTAACAACGGTTTCACTTTTGTAACAATGGTTTCACGTTTGTAACAACGGTTTCACTTTTGTAACAACGGTTTCACTTTTGTAACAATGGTTTCACGTTTGTAACAACGGTTTCACTTTTGTAACAACGGTTTCACTTTTGTAGTTGAATGGTACCAAAATCACAGCAGATATATGACTTTTCTCAATTCAAACTATTACAACAATATTGTTTCTGAGTTGATACTGATGCAGTCCTCTTGTTGTCTGTTTTTGTCATTGGACACCATAACAGTGAATGAGTTAAGATGTCAGTATGTTCAGTCACATGAGACAATCCAAAGAACATAGTGACTTTTTCAAGTAATATTCAATATAGTTGAGTTCACAGCTTGCGGATGTTATTTGATTCTGTAGAAACAGTGCAGGAAAGTAACTGTAGTTCAGTCCATAATTATCATAGATGAAACGTCTTGGTTAACTTTGGTAAGCATATCTTTTTCTGATATTGATTTTTGGAGGCTTTTGAAATGTTTTTGACAGCCATCTTGAATCACATGAAGAAATACAACTCAAAGTCTTAGCTTTTTAATCTTCTCATTGTAGCAAATGTCTTTGAAGTACTTTTAACATAACATGATTTACCTATGTAGCTTTTTACACACAATGAAGATGACTCTTTGACATTGTTGATACACTTTCTTGAGACAATGAAATTCCACAGTAACTTGAAGTAGTAAAGTATACAAGTCATACATTGTTTTCAGCTCCTGTTGCTGCTAGAGCGCTTTGATAGTTATTCTTGGTTGTAAATAGTGTATATTTTATCTCTTTGAAGATTTCCAATGTAATCTAGTAGTTCCTTTGTCTTCAGTGTAACTCTGGCATTAAGTTCTTATTTCATCAAGTAACTGGCACATGTTAATGACATGATGGATAGCCAATAACACTTCACATTATCCTTCAAATTCCATAGTTGGTGGTACGTCACATTTGTCATCAGATTTTGTGCTTACACTTAGACAGTGATTGATGTATTTCTTCCAACAGATGCAGACATGATTGAACATGATGGTCAACTGGTTTGTAACTTTATGACCATCAGACACATTACATCCAGGTTTTAGTTTGATGTCTGTCTGGGTCTCTATTGGTTTTATAGCATGTCGCTACAGTTCATAGCCATGGCAACAATCCATTATAATCGGCAACAAAACAATGAAGCGCAAACTTTGTAGGCCCCCACACAAATCAGTCGAGGATAGTCCCAATACTGTAGGTAGAGCATTCAGATGAACAAAAACAATCTTGAATTCACGTGCAAAATGCTGGGATGAGATTTGCAAATTATCAAAATATGTCAAAATAAAATTGATAGCCGAAGATAATAAAAACTTACAACAAAATCATGAAAAAAATGTTGGTATGGAAACTCTAGCTATAAAAAAAATAATTACTATTTTGTGTGTATTCATATAAATCAACTATTTGTGAATTGTCATGCTGTTAGCCATTTTGTCCATGATTTTTGCCTCCACCAATAAATATCATCCCAGCATTTACACATGGTTTAAAAAAAAAACATTACAAAAAGTTCTACATTAGGTTTATTCCGCGAACATATTGCTATGTATGTTTGTTTCCACCCAATTCAAATCTTTTGGGAATAAGATCTTTGTTTTCTTGTATTTCGCTATCACATAGAAATATTCTTATTCCATGAGATTTTGAACTTTAACATACATAGTTACATGTTAGCCAATTCGCCTTTCTGGAATTGAGGAAGGGACTCGGAACGAGTGTAGAAATATTAATCTAATTAAGAACCAAAACCACATCACATGAAAGACCACACTAAAATTATTAAGTTTTAAAATGATTGGGCAAATACTAACTGATTTATGGGCTTTAAACAAATCATAAAAATAAGAGAGAATGTATTGGGGTCGCAGTCCTTAAACCCCATACATTCTCTTTATTTTTACGACCTTTTAGAAGCTTATAACTCGTATTTATCCAAACATGCTCAAACTCGGTAATGATACTCATGTTTGTATGCTTTATTTTGTGATAAGGATCATTTTTTAATTAGATCATTTTTTTCACACGGTCCAAGTCCCCTCATCAATTCCGAAAAGGCAAATTAGATCTATTTATGGCAACTGTGTTGCCTTGACTACCTACCTTGTTGTTGTTCCACCTCCATTTTCACTTCACCTTTCTCATCATTGTTTTCAGTCGTGTGATTCTTTATCTTGATTTTCCTGCGTCCTTCCTCTAGTTTTACAACACGTTCTTTCCTCTTCTTTACCTCAGGCTCCAGGCGTTCTACTTCTTCCACCACTTCTACTGTGTCTTTGTTTTCTTTGTCCATGTCATCGTTATCAACTACTTCACCAGATTCTCTCTCATCGCCATCATCTTGGTCTTCCTTGCCAAAGTCCATCACTGCTTCAAAGGCTGGGGTTGAATGGACCTGAACACCAGGGATAATTTCCTGCACAATGAAATATTAATTTGATTATTATTATCATCATTAATGCCTGGTTCACACTAGCAACATACACAGACTCACTTGGGATTTGTTCATCAGCAGTACTTGTTTTTTCTCACAAAAGAACCCCGCCTTACGGCCACCCGCTTAATACAGCCATTCTGTTATTGCGGCCAGCTTTTTCGGTCCCAACTGTGTTTTGACCCAATATTTAAATGATTTTGATATATTTACCTTGAGTGATTCTGTACTGATAGGTTTAGACGCCTTAGACGAGGAGCCCCATCGTCGTTTCCTTGGGAGGGGGACATCTGCTGGTGGTGTAACTGGTGTAGATCCTGCAGCTTCAAACAGACATGAAAAACTGGTTATGTAAAAGAGTTTATCAGACACAAACAGTCTTTCTCAAGACTACACAAACCTGTAAGATCTCAACTCATCAACATCATGTTAGGTATAACAACTATTACTTTACTAAAGATTGGTCAATACTACAGTTTCATGGTATCTAGCACCCCTGTACAATTTGACAAAAGGCATATTTTGCACAGGGATAATCTTAATTCAGAGTAAATTTAAATGCATTTTCTATTGTTAAGCGATAACATTTTTTCGCACTTAGCTTGGAATTTGTGAATATTTTGACAACAAATTTAGGCTTAGTCTGTACAAATCAGGGCTTGAAATAGGAAAAGAATTTGGCCTGCCACTTCCAGATAAATAAACAGTTAAAGATTATTTCCAGTAAATTTTGAATAAAGTTTTATTATCTATTTGGCAGTTCATAATTATTTTTGCCTGACAAACCTCAACTTTGACCTGGCATTTGGCCATTGGCAGGCAGCTATTTTGAGCCCTGCAAATGCGCCTTTTGTCAAACAGTGCAGCGCTGCTAGATAATGTGAAACTGGAGAATTTTTGCATCAATTTATACATACAATATCATGACAAACCTAAATACTTACAGGGTATGGAGATTTTACGTTTCTTTGTTATCAGTGGTGTTCTTTTCTTCTGTAGATGATAACATCAACACATTTAGTTGAACATTAGATTGTCAATGTTCTGTTATATTTCTATTGTTTTGTGTTCTATTGTGTTGTGTTCTATTTCTATTGTGTTGTGTTCTATTTCTTTGTTATCAGTGGTGTTCTTTTCTTCTGTAGATGATAACATCAACACATTTAGTTGAACATTAGATTGTCAATGTTCTGTGTTATATTAACTTTTGTTGTATTTTTGTGATATTGCATCGTACTGTACTATGATTCAAGACTTATTTGTGTTATGATTTGCTCATGTTGTGTATTCTTGTGTTGTGTTGTACTCTATTGTGTTGAGTTGTGTTTTATTGTGTTGAGTTGTGTTTTATTGTGTTCTATGGTGTTGAGTTGTGTTCTATTGTGTTATGTTTTGTGTTCTATTGTGTTGAATTGTGTTCTATTGTGTTGTGTTCTATTGTGTTGTGTTATGTTTTGTGTTGTGTGTTCTATTGTGTTGTGTTCTATTGTGTTGAGTTGCGTTCTATTGTGTTGAGTTGTGTTCTATTGTGTTGTGTTCTATTGTGTTGTGTTCTATGGTGTTGAGTTGTGTTCTATTGTGTTGTGTTTTATTGTGTTGTGTTGTGTTATGTGTTGTGTTATGTTTTGTGTTGTGTTTTGTGTTCTATTGTTTTGTGTTCTATTGTGTTGAGTTGTGTTCTATTGTGTTGTGTTTTATTGTGTTGTGTTGTGTTATGTTTTGTGTTATGTTTTGTGTTATGTTTTGTGTTGTGTTCTATTGTTTTGTGTTCTATTGTGTTGAGTTGTGTTCTATTGTGTTGTGTTCTATTGTGTTGTGTTCTATTGTGTTGTGTTTTATTGTGTTGTGTTGTGTTGTGTTATGTTTTGTGTTATGTTTTGTGTTCTATTGTTTTGTGTTCTATTGTGTTGTGTTTTATTGTGTTGTGTTGTTTTGTGTTGTGTTCTATTGTGTTGAGTTGCGTTCTATTGTGTTGAGTTGTGTTCTATTGTGTTGTGTTCTATTGTGTTGTGTTCTATTGTGTTGTGTTCTATTGTGTTGTGTTCTATTGTGTTGTGTTCTATTGTGTTGTGTTCTATTGTTGTGTTCTATTGTGTTGTGTTCTATTGTGTTGTGTTCTATTGTGTTGAGTTGTGTTCTATTGTGTTGTGTTGTGTTTTGTGTTCTATTGTGTTGTGTTCTATTGTGTTCTATTGTGGCAAGTGTTTCATTGTTGTGTCATGCTCTATGATATTGACATCAACATACCTTTTCCACAGGTTTAGGTTCATCTACTATTGCCTTTTCTTCTTCAGTAGGTTCCACAACAAACTGTGGTTCATTACTTGTTTCTTGTGGTTCTTCTTTAGTCTCTTTGTTGTCTTCATTACTACTGGCATCAACTTCTCCATCTTCTAAGCCACTTTCTGCTTTTGGACTTTCTTCAATCTTCTCTACAACTGGAGGCTCATCAGTCTTAGTTGCTTCTTCTTGCATCTTGCTTTCTTTTTCTTCGTCCTTGTTCTCTTCCTCTGGACTTTTGCCTTCTTCTGAATTTACAGCTTCCTTCTCTGGGCTTGTTATAGCTTCTTTCTCTGGGCATGTGCCTTCTTCCTCTTTACCTTCAGTGTCATCCTCTTTAGCCTCCTTATCTTGTTCTTTACTCTCCTCCATCTCTGCAGATTCAGCTTCCTCAGCTGCAGGTTCCTCTTGATTCAGTGCACTGCGACATGCTTTGGAAGGAGACTGATCTTCCTCTCCAGCTGATGAAGATGAGGATGATGAGGAAGACTGCTCCTCTTTGTCTAGTTCTACAGCAGGGGATGGTTCAGCACTGGCTTCAGCTGGTGAAGGCTGTTGACTAGAGTTGCTACTACTAGTACCTGAGGAAGATTCGTCATGTTCTTCAGTTGTTTGTTTGTCTATTGGTTGTTGTTCTGTTGGCGCAGGTTCATCCATTTCTGGTGGTAGTTCTTGTTCATCAATGATGGTAGACGAGGAAGACGAATCATCATTGAGGTCCTCAGGTATTGGTTCTGGGATCACCTGTTAAACAAAACACAATGATGGGCATGGGTGGCATGAGTGGTCTAGCAGTGAGAGCATTAGCCTTTCACTACTGTAACCTGGGTTCGATTCCCGGCTCGGGCAACAAGTGAATAGAGTTTGTTTGATGTGTTGTTCTCTCTCATGCCACAAGGGTTTTTCTCCAGGTTATCCAGTTTCCCTCCCTCTGTTAAAATTAACATGTGAGCAGAGTTATGTGTTGTAAATAGGTGTAAATATGGAATGTAGCTGTAGTGAGTGTACCTCACAGAAGAGCCCTGATGGGGAGTGATGGTTGTAAAATATTTATTTATTTTTTTTTTGAAATACACCTATTTCAAAAAACATTGTCACAGCTTTAAGCAACAAGCATCAAGTCAAGACCAACATGAATACTGTTTTTGTGATGGCAATATATTGAAATAGCACTTATTATCAACAGAATTGAATGTAATACCATAACAGGAACATAAACTGATGCTCACATTTTGTTATTAGTTCGAATTCTTTAGAAAACAAGCCTGATTTCAATACATTAGCAGCACAAAACCAGCATTCATTTCAGTCTTGGCTTGATGCTTGTTGCTTAAAGTGCCTATAAACCCTGGCTGTTTGCTATTTCTATTAAAAGTACTAGTCCTAAATAACAATTTTCCAAAAGAATAAAATACTGTGATAAAAACTGTGCATTTTATTGCGGTTTGAATATGTGTTATTTGGGCTTCCTGTGTAAAGAAAATAGAGTTTATTGATATGAGCTGGTGACAATATCGATGACGTGGTGTCCGGGATGGCGTCTTGCAAGTTATAATAGTTTCTATCCCGGACACTACGTCATCAATATTGTCACCAGCTCATATCAAAAAAAAATTTACACAGGAAGCCCAAACAACACTTTTTGGGCATATTCAAACCGCTATAAAATGCACAGTTTTTATTGCAGTATTTTATTCTTCTGGAAGGTTGTTATTTAGGACCAGTACTTTTAATAGAAATAGCAAACAGCCAGGGTTTATAGGAACTTTAAGCTGCAGCAACGTTTTTTGAAATAAGTGTATAAGAAAGTTTCTTTATCGTTGCATTTTATCAAGCTGCTGTAAATTTCTGTCTACATACAGTAATAGCACATGTTTAAGAACCTGGGTTTTAAGAACCTATTAGGCTAAAATTTGATTTTAAGCTCCCTCCACATAAGAACCTATTGAGGTTTAAGTACCATTTATATAAGAACCTTATAAGAACCTATTTAGGCTAAATTGAAAAATTCAGGTTCTTATACGTGGGCTATTACTGTAACACAAAGTGATTAGTTACTGCTATTCAAGATGTTATATATTTTAAAGTTTTACTCTAATGAACATCTACTGTGTTAAATACCAGCATATAATAAAAACATTATTCTCCTTGATACATTGAATATATGTTACGTTTTTACTCAAAATCCAAAATACAATGACTTACCTGTTGATTGATTGGTTCTTTAAGTCTAGACGACACAACTGCTTTTTGGTGCTGCATCATGTCTTGCTGTAGAGGTATCCCTACTTGTTGACCTGCAAGCTGCTGGGTACCAAAACCTTGTCCAGGAATTAACTGCTGTAAAAACTGGTCTTGTTGGAAATTAGGTTGTGTGAATGGTGATGCCTGTTGCGGTGACTGCTGGGAAAAGTAGTTCTGCTGTTGTTGGTGGTTTATCTGTGGTCGTTGTCCAGGTATTTGCTGTAGTATTTGCTGTGGTTGATGTGTTAACCCTGTAGGTGATTGTATACCTGCCTGGTAGGGTGGTACCTGGAATGGTACCCGTGCCTGTTGTTGGTTGAACTGCTGGTACTGTTGTTGGACAGGAACATGTGTTTGGTGTTGGAACTGTTGCTCAGGAAATGATGGTTGTTGGTGGAGTGGTTGTTGTTGGTGGAGTGGCTGTTGTTGTTGCTGTGGTGTTATACTTTGACCAGGAAAGCCAACCTGCTGTGGATGGACAGCTTGCTGGACTGGTTGTTGAGGTACAGCCTGTTGTTGTTGCTGTTGCTGGTTTTCATATAGCTCTTTAAACAAATACTGAAAAATGACAGAAGTTTTAATGAATTGGGCACACAACAAGAGAAGTAACAATGTAAGATGCATGATTTAAGGCATAATCGTATTATTGCAACAGTCCTTAAGGATGTTCGCGGGCATTGTTTCTGCGCATCCTTTCTGCGTGCGCCATGGAACGCCTGGAGGATTTATTTTCATTCATAAAATCATCCAGATGTTCCACGAAACAAGATGCTTGCAAACGAATACAGTGACCCCCATTTTTTATTTTAAACATTTATGAAGAATTACAAAAGTTGTATGTGTTAAAAATATGAAGCAAAAGTTATGGTTAAATATTGAATAATACGCGTATTTGCATGAAAACTTCAATCTTCATCGGTCGAAAGCGTCACCGTATGTTGCACAATGGCGGCCAATTTGAGCCAAAAACAAAGGGTTGGTTGTATTTATTGACAAATATTTAAACATAACATTTATCTGTAGGTTATTAGACGTTTGTCTCAAGAACGTTTTGGCAATCCATTCGTTTTTTTCTATCAAAAAACTGACTTTTTTGCTCAAATTGTTTGTATTGCGCGTAAGCGATTTTTGACAAGAAAAAGGCTGCACTTTGAGATCATCTCACCTCTAAACGAGTACGGTGACCCCCATTTTTTATTTGCTCATTAAACTTGTATTATGATCATACTTCAACATGCGCAGTTTGAAGAGAAATCTATGGTTAATTCATTTGCCCGCAAACATCCTTAATAAAATATTATTCCTTATTAATTGGACAATAATCCTGAATCATATCATTGTAGAACAGTTGATTGAAAACAAATTAAGGTCCTAAACAAGATAGTCTACTTATATCACAGCTTTAAAAGATTGAAGTAGAATGACTGATTGATATTTAATAAATAGGACAGCTTTCACTGTTCTCTGCACCATTTTAAAAGGTTGCAGTACCTTTGCATTGAAGCCAAATGAACTGTGAGCTAGCAATGATAGAGTACTTTTTTAAAACCTATGACAATTATTCATCTTGAAGAAGCCATGCACATCAAATGACAAAACCCTGTGCTTAATAGACAAGGAACACATACCAAACTTTCATTATCTTTAAAGTTGTTTACTTAACACATTTATATGTGCACTTTGTACTCAAGATTCTGTAATTTACTTGTAGTTTAAACACTCATGATGGAGTAAGTGCGCTGAAACATCTCTTGCCAAATGAACCCTTCAGGTTGAAAACCATTGTCTTTTTTTATAAAATTATTCATACGTCTATCATTGCAACCTCACTGTTTGTCTGGCTTCAATACAAAGGCACAACTTCCCAAAATTGCACACAGAACTATGAAAGTGACTATTGATTGATTGATTAATGAGTGTTAATTATAATATTACAATATCCAGGATATACTGATAACAGTGCATAACACATAAATTGTTGCCTGTATTAAAGTTACAATTTGAAATTTACAATTTTCAGAAATTCTTTTATAAACCACTAAAATGTTATTTTGAAGCCAATATACGCAAGCAAAAGTGAAAGCAAACATTGTAGAAACCATTGTGAATGTGATCAACAATTAGTAGAGCAAGGTATTTATACTCATAGCTAACGCCTTGACGAAGAACTCTTTGAAATTCAATATGGAGGTCAAATATGGTGTCCTTGAAAGGACGAAGCCACGATAGAACAACGGTTTATAAAGGAACATAACTCAAAGGACGCTACTATATCGAAACGATTACAGTTGTCTACGGTTGAAGCACTAAAAGACAGCTTCAAGGCGCGTTTTAGAACAACCAAGGCAGATTTATAGTCAAATTACCATATTCTTCACTTCAAGGCGGCGGAGAATAAAAGCATGTGGGATCAAATGGGCTAAAAATGTGTGCTTTTCTATCACTGTTGGGTCAATGTTATAGAGTTTATCGGCGGGAATAAACAGCAGAAAACATCGCTCGATCTTGATGACCTTACCTCGCTGAGTCGCTCAATAAGAGCCGCTTTATTCCCACTTTTCTTCAAACCTCTTTTTTCCAGTTCCTGTTTAAGCTCATCGTTTTTAAGCTGGGCTAGTTTTCGACCTCCGATCACAAACTGATCACCGATCTCCGCCATCTTGAATATACCGGCCGCGCGTGGTTACATACGGGCAACGGTTTTATCTAACGCACTTTCTGATTGGCTAATTGCTCTGCGACTCTCGTATATACACACAGGAAACCCGCGTTATTTCTCAATATTTTAAGAAAATATATTCCCAAAATACTAATTTTTGTAGTAACTACTTAACTAAAAGTAAATCTTGACTTTGTAAAATGCCAAGTATATTTTTGCGCAGTTGTGAGTTGTTTGAAATTGCGCTTGGGTTACCTGTGTTGAGATGCCACAATACTCCAATCAAAGTGCTTCTTAGAATCATATCAAATTTCCCATCAATCTTGTGGGGCATATAATTTGTAAACATGGCGGTGAAAGGAAGTGGAAGATTCGAACTTTTCGAACTATTTACTGAACTGTAATCAACGATTCGAATGATTAAGTGGTAAGGGGGTCGGGAAAAAGATGGCAGAGGGATTATCGTCATGTTTACCGATTGCAATGAGGATGGTAGGAGATGCGATCAGACTTGATTCACAAAACTGCAAAAAGGTACTTATAGACTAATAAAGACAGACTGCACTTGATAATTGTTTGTACTTTTTAACAACGATTTAAATAAAGTTTGACTTATTATAAATGGATTCTCTGAATTATCGTTTGCACATCATAGTTAGAGTGTTGATGCGTTTGTGTCCATTGTACATGCTACTTTATATGTTCATTAACTTACTCATATATTTACTGTTGTGGACGCAGAAATTATTGTATTGTATTTTTCAAATAACATCGAGTACCCCCAGGTACGGGCAAAAGTTATGTTCAATAGCCCGACTTTGCCTGCACTCCCCCTGTTGGGGCAAGACATTGATAGGTGCATTACATGTAGACAGACAGACAATCAGACAGTCAATCAAACAAATAGATAGACCGATACTTATTTAGAAAGACAAACAAAGACAGTTCAAAGTGACATGAATGTTGACAGACAGACAGACAGGCAGACAGATGTTAGTTCTTGGAATTGTTGAAGCAAACAAAACAATTAATATTTTTATCCCTTGTAGGAAGCATACTGTCAGTACCTTAGCTGCTGTATCTACATATCTCAGATATTAAAAGATGATGCATGGGATAAAGGTAATGAATAAATGAATGGATGGATGAAAGAACAAATGAAAAAATAAATGAAAGGATGAAAGAACAAATAAAAGAATGAACAAACAAATGAATGCATGGGCAAATGAATGAATTGACACAGTCACATATAAATGAATGGATGAAAGAACAAATGGCAAACAAATGGATGAATGCACAAAGGAATGAAGAAATGGATGAGTGATTGATTCATAAATTATTGATTGATTGATCAATAACTGACAAAAAGTTTGATTGACTATTTGATATCTTGGTTGACTGTTTAACAAATTGATTGATTGATGATTATTGTGTAGATATCAAGCTGGCCTACAACAAAGTTTCAGCCAAACTGCTCAAGCTAATTCAACAATGTCAAGAAAGAGCTTTAACCATAATATCAACTGAAGGTAACCATGACATTAAAGAAAACTTTGAACAAAATCTGTAGGCATCTACAGTATATGAGCATATAAGTCAACAGGGTGGGGAAGATGCACACACTGTTTTTTCATGATTTAACGGATTATGGAGTAATGTAAAGCGTTTTCATGAATCACAGTTTTAGAACTCACAATGTTAACTCTGTTGTTTCTACTAGGCAACGTTTTGCACTTGTTAGACAGATAATGATCAATATTTACTGGTTTTAACAGATATACAAAGATTAACTCTGCAACACCGTTTATATGAAAAGCTTTCATGTTTTCACGGATCACCAATTCTGTAATCACGAGTCACGACAGTGAAAATCTGTAAATTAAATATTTTGCATTTCACAAATCACAGGCCAAATTTAGGGTGAATCACAGATCAGGGAAAACCTCTTCTCCACCCTGAGTAAACATGTTAAATTATTACACCTCAATCTTTAAAGGTTCTCAACCTGCAAGTAGTCCTACTTCATCACCAGTTCTCCCTCGATCACAGACTTCACTGCCAACTCCACAAGACAATCAACGCAAACTCTCAGACTCATCATCACCACCGGGAAGTGCATCCATGGGTCATTTGTTTCGTACTTCCTCTGGACAACTACTCAACTTTCCCTCACCGCCATCATCCCTACCAAATTCTGGATATGGGTGAGTATTAGGCAAATACACTGACTTTATTATATCAGGCATGGAAAGTTTTTTGTTGTCTGTTTTGTAAGATATTAAGGTGAAAATGGTAAGCACACATAGAGCATTCACAGAGCTCTTCCACATTTCCCATTTCCATTTAATAATACTGGTTTGTTAATTAAACAGGAATAACTCCATGAAGCCTGCTCCACCATGTCCAAGAGCCAATTACCAAGACAGAAGATTAATGGGCCATCATTTGAGAGTTGCAAGATTTAACACCACTGAAACAGATAAGGTTGTACAGTATGTGGTACCTCTATTAAGCGGTCACCCATTAAGTGGTCACCCTCTATTAGGCGGCCACAATAAAAAGACCCAAATCTATTCCTATACCTATTCTATATACCTCTATTCAGCAACCAACCTCTATTAAGCGGCCCTTTGGAAAGTCCCGAGGGTGACCACTTAATAGAAGTACCACTGTATCATTATTATCATCATTGCTTTAGCCAGCTGAGTTGACCTTCAGAACAAACACAAGGTCAACCAATCACAATTGAGGATTCAACCAAGGGCGCCAAAACGAAAAGTTCAGTGCATTGTGAAATGTTTGGACCTAGCCTAATATAAATTATGTTTTACTTATCTCAAATGTTGTCCAGAGAATGTGTTCTGTATTCCACCACACCGACAATAATACCAACGGTCGTCTGAATGCTAAGATTGTGTGCCGCTGTACTAGCCGTTCAACGTAGTGCTGTCGCGAATATTCGTTATTCATTAGCCAAACACTAATTGGATTAAAATCGAATTCGCCTCTCCATTCACTTAAAGAGAGAGGGGTAGGAAACAACCCGCGGCCCCTTTGTGGACTCGTCTGCTCAACTAATCGGATTATTTTGGCAGTACATAGGGTAATTTGTTTACACAGCGATGACAGATCCTTCTCCGTCGGTTGGGAAACTTTGCTAATAGTCTTCAAGCACCCGATGTATTACGAAGCCCGCTTCGGCGTCCGATTTATCGTGCTTAAAGCGGACAATTACACATTCTCTGGACAACATTTGAGATAAGTAAAACATAATTTATATTAGGCTAGGTCCAAACATTTCACAATGCACTGAACTTTTCGTTTTGGCGCCCTTGATTCAACAGCATATTTTGGTTAGCATTTCCCATAATTCAGCCAAGAGAATTTATGAAATACGAGTTCTTCCTTCTTTTAAATTAATAATAAATGGTAGTCAAACTCATGGTGCGATTATATTTCAATCAACAAGAAAGGTCTACATTTGTATACTTGGAAAATGCCCAAAAATTGCTAACCAAAAATAGTGACCCATAATTCCTTTTGGGGAAGGTGGTCAACTCAGCTGGAGTCTATAGAGATATCAGACATGAACACATACTCAACATTGAACTGAACATGAACACTGAACATTGTTTATACAATCTTGTAGACATTGACTTCTTTGAGACGAATGGCAGAGAATATTCAAATAGCAAAGGCACGAGAAGAATCAGTATCCTAAACTTTAAAATAATGTAATTATTCATTATATATTTGTTCAAAAATGATTAAAATGCACTGGCATTAAAAATTGGAATATAACTGGGAACTGGTCAATCTTGCAATTATGGCCACATTTAAAATGTACAAACCCTTGACTGCCATTGTAAAGATTAGGAAAAAAGTATGGGAGAGGCAGCAAAGACTTCAACAAGAAGCAAACAGGTCAGTTATCACCACAATAATGTACTAGTAATAAAAAATAATAATAAAATAAATCACTTTTTTAATGTAAAATATTCAATATTCTAGCTGGACACAATGTCCTACTAATCGGGGAGACTCAATGGCACTCACTACCTCTATGTTGAATATTTTGCACACAACTCAGCTTACATGTTCATTTTTGCGGAGGGAGAAAAAACGGATAACCCAGAGAAAAACCCTCATGGCATGATAGGAGAGAAGAACACATAAAACAAACTCAACTCACATATAATCCATGCCTGAGCCGGGACTCGAACCTGGACCACAGCGGTGAGAGGCCAGCAGTATTTGTCCAATCGTTTTGTTCACTCATGTCTATATTATTTTTAAATTAGTGCAGTAAACATCATGATAAAAGTTTATAGTAAATTCACTATTTTCTTTCTTTTCAAGGCGGTTTGGTTCAGCTGGTATTGATTCCAAAGGAGAACAAGAACAGAGGGCACTTTACACCAAGATATTAGAATATGAACAGGATGTGGTACTACACTGTGTGCAACAAAATTATTTCATTCGTTCATTCATTTATTCATAAATTTGTCAGTTTGTTCATTCCCCTTTATTTTGTTTGCTTGTTTGTGTGGTTTTTGTTTGTGTGTTTATTGATTTGTTTTGTTTGTTTGTGTGTTTGTTTGTTTATTTGCTTGTTTGTGTGTTTGTTTGTGTGTGTGTTTGTTTGTTTGCTAGTTTGTGTGGTTTTGTTTGTGTGTTTATCGTGTTTATTGATTTGTTTGTGTGTTTGTTTGTTTGTGTGTTTGTTTGTTTGTGTGTTTGTTTGTTTGTTTGTGTGTTTGTTTTTATGTGTTCATTAGTGTATTTATTTTTATTTATTGAAGGTCTGGCCCCGACAATTGCGAGCAAAACTGAAAGAATCACCAGAGGATGCTAGTTTAATCAAACATGTCATTGAAAAAATATTCAGGTAACTGTAAATAGCTTGATTTGTACTTGTTTTCGGTTAGTTGTTCATGTATTCTTTCATGCAATCATCATATGTTTCAATAATTTTACAGGGAAAAATTTATCATGCTGCATAGGATGTTGTTTCCAACTTTGAAATCTTGTCGTTCTGTATGGTCAAGCAGAATCTAAAGATGTGCACATATATTAAATTCTAATCTAACAAATTCTAATCTGACAAATTCTAATCTGACATCTTGAAATTGATAATCATTAATGTTATTATTATTACTAAGAAGCAAGGATGGCACAGTTGGTTAGTGAGCAGTGAGAGGTGCGAGAGGTCCCGAGTTTGATTCCCAGTGACCTCGCATCCTTATTTCAACCTCTCTTCTTTCCATGTAGCTTTTAGTAGCTTTAGATAGCTGTAAAACGGAGCACTGATGGACAGAGTGCAACTGTCAGCTCTCTGGAAGATCAGCTTTGGCTGAAGGGACTTCCAACATTAAATACTAATTCTTTATGTCCCATGAACTTACATTTCGCATTTCACATCATCTCAATGCGCTTAACAATCATCTATTTCCTGGGAATGTAGCCATGATGCTGCATTATATTATTAATTAATGATATTTTCCCCTGCCTTTTCAGTTCCAAAGATCATCCACTAAGACAATTCCTACTTCAATATCAATATTATGTTTACAAGAAACTATTACCTTTAATGAAAGATGTCAACTTTCCCAATGACAAGAGCCTTAACAACAAGTCGAATGGTGGTGATCTATCAAATAATAAAACAGCTGGTGAAAATGGTGTTTGCCCACTTAGTAAAGATGACATCAGAAATGATGATGCAGATGATGCAGACAGGACAGTTAGCGATAATGAAACTAGAACTAAAGAAGAGGAGTCAGTGGATGAAGACAAGGGACACTATGTGGTTGTAATTGATGTAAACGCAGATGAAAGTGATGAATTGGCAACAAACAAACCTGAGAATTTGAATGATAATAATTTAACTAAAGATAACAATGATAAAACTATTAAAGATGAACAAAATGTTTCCAAAATAACCAGTGAAGATCAGGAAGACAAAACAATCAACATTGATGGTACTTGTCAAGATAAGAAAAGTGAATTTCAGCAAGAGTTTCCTCATGAAGATGTTTTAGCAATTGTTACCAGTGTTGTTGAAGAAATTATAGAGAGAGTTACTAACACTGACAATGACCCTCAAACTAATAAAAATAGACAGCAAAATCACACTTTTTTGGATGAGAAAAATGATGATAATGATTTAGAAGGAGAACATGTCGAAGACAGGCAAGAATTACTTCCTACAGAGGACACAACAACTTGCAGTGACAAAGATACCACAAAAGAAACAAACATTGACACAGACAGAAGTGAAGCAGTTGACACAAGCAATGGGTCAAGTAAAGAAATCAAAAACCGAAACTTAACGAAGATCAAATCTTTTGATGTTGAATCAGAGTTTGAAAGTCTTGAGGATGATATGTTTGATTCAGAAAGCGATGACGAGAAAGAGGAAGAGCACGAAGAAAACACAGTAGAAAGTGGTGGAAGTTCAAATGAAAACATTGATGCAGGAGCATCCTCAAACGAAACATTGTCTCATAATGACAGTGAAATAGTCGCTGAAGGTGAAAGCAAGCATGATATCAACAGGGACAATGAAGATTCTGTAACCATTGAGCCTGTTAAAGATGGTTCTCCTGAACAAAATGAGCCCATAATCTCTGAAGAAGAAGAACTAGAAATGACACGGAAACAACTGAATGAGATATTTGTTGATATGCGCTTCTTTCTGGGTAGGTCAGCTTTGTAGATTAGTGTACTCAGTAATGGTTTCTAAAATATTATTAGGTTGATGAAGATGATAACATGTTTTGAAGTGAAAATTTAGTAAGTGGAATAAAAGATATGATGACATTTACATTGTGAAAAAGGAGCGGAAGAAAAAAAGAAACTGGAAGTTCTTATAAAAGGGAGACACACATAGACGATTTTTTCCCCCTAAAAGATACAACAGAAAATATAAAAAAAGATGGGCTCTATTTGTTAGAAATGTCGGAATTCTAAATTTCAATTGTAATTCCATAAAAGATACGAAATCACTAATTTTTACCCCAAGAAACGTTTACAGCAGTTCTCAGTCACACGTGCACCGCTCGCATAAAAAGCACCACTATAAAACGTGAAGTTGGTTACAAGAGGCATGGTGTTTTTACTTCAGTCGGGTTGCGAAACATGTCTGAATTCCTACAACAACCTCTTCGTTGGATTCAGACATGTTTCGCAACCCAACTGAAGTAAAAACACCATGTGTCTTGTAAACACAGTTTGATTGACGTCCACCAACTTCACGTTTTATAGTGGTGCTTTTTATGCGTGCGGTGCACGTGTGACTGAGAACCGCTGTAACCACCAGACAAAACCACCCCTCCCCGGGCAAGTACTGTTTTGCTTTCCTGTTTATTAATTACTCACGTTGATAATAATATCTTACATTTCTTTCCAGAAAAGCTGAAAGGTTTCATCATACTAGCATACGAGGAGCTAGCAACACCAGTTGGACATGACCAGTGTTATGCTGCTGTGGAATGTCCTTTCTTTCAACCTCTATGGCCATTATTACTTGGTGTTCTAAGGTAACTTGCAATATATCTCCATTCTATTTGGTACCATTGCTATATGGGTCCTCTGTGAGTCACCAGAAAGAAGCACTGTTACAGGAAACAAATTTTAAAAAGCTTTAATTTCAATTTCCAGGAGAGTGAACTTTGAGAAAGAGTTATCCCTTGGCAGCATAATGACAAAACAAATACGATTTACACCAGCTGAGATGGGCATCATTGATCGACTATGTCTCTCTGATCAGGTCAGTATTACCTAATGGAATAGCTGCTGTGTCTTTTGACTTGTAGAGAGAAGTGGACCATAGGAGAGTGGAACGAGATTAAAAACGGCTTCAGGGAGACTATTTGACTTGCCCCACTGTATTAAAATGCGGATTGTGCAAGTTGCTATTCAAAAGATACATTGATACAAATAAGTCTCCCTGTAGCTTAATCGTAAAGCATGCAACAGGTATCCGGTAGGTCACAGGTATGATTGCTGTCAGGGAATCCCCTTCACAAGGAATCCCCTTCGCAAGGGATCCCCTTCGTAAGAAATCCCCTTCACAAGGAATCCCCTTTACAATGAATCCCCTTCACAAGGAATCCCCTTCACAAGGAATCCCCTTTACAAGGAATCCCCATTCACAAGGAATCCCCTTCACAAGAAATCCCCTTACAAGGAATCCCCTTCACAAGGAATCCCCTTCACAAGTTAGGTTCTTCTGCATACATAACTTTTCTACTAAAGCCTGGTTCACACGGCATCATAATCATTGTCATAATCATAAGCACAGTCATAAGAAATGGAGAAGTTTCCATTTTCTTATGATTATGACTATGATTATGACGTTATGTCGCACGTGTGAACCGTACAATCTTAGTCGTAAACGTGGTTATGACTATGATTATGACGCCGTGTGAACCAGGCTTAAGACATACATTGTTTTTCCAACTTATCTCTACCAACTTAGGAGGTTCTGAAGGCAACAGGGAACCAGTTTCCTTATCAGTTAGCCATTGATCAGCTTCATAAGGTGACAACATCTCACTGTCCTCTAGAGAAACTCGATTATATTGGTGAGTGAACAACGACAATCAAAGGGTTATTCGTGTTCATATAGTCAATGAAGTCATAGATATATTGATCGATCTGACAGATAGCTATCAATCAATCAACCAACTAATCAAACAGCATATTATTCAAACAATGAGTGTCAGTCAATCAATCAATCAATCAGTCAATCATTCAGTCAATCAGTCAGTCAGTCAGTCAATCAGTCAGCCAATCAGCAGTCAGTCAGTCAGTCAATCAGTCAGTCAGTCAGTCAGTCAATCAGTCAGTCAATCAGTCAGTCAGTCAGTCAGTCAGTCAGTCAGTCAGTCAATCAGTCAGTCAATCAGTAAGTCAGTCAATCAGTCAGGCAGTCAGTCAATCAGTCAGTCAATCAGTCAGTCAGTCAGTCAGTCAGTCAGTCAGTCAGTCAATCAGTCAGTCAGTCAATCAGTCAGTCAATCAGTAAGTCAGTCAATCAGTCAGTCAGTCAATCAGTCAGTCAGTCAGTCAATCAGTCAATCAGTAAGTCAGTCAATCAGTCAGTCAGTCAGTCAGTCAATCAGTCAGTCAGTCAGTCAGTCAGTCAGTCAGTCAATCATTCAAAGAACCATTCATTCAATCATGTTGTGAAGTGCTTAATCGATCACTCAGTCAGTCAATTAAATAATCATTCAATCAATCATTCAATCAATCATTCAATCAATCATTCAATCAATCATTCAATCATTCAATCAATCATTCAATCAATCATTCAATCAATCATTCAATCAATCATTCAATCAATCATTCAATCAATCATTCAATCAATCATTCAATCAATCAATGATTCAGTCAACCTGTACCAGTCAATCAATCACTCAATCAATCAATCAATGATTCAGTCAACCTGTACCAGTCAATCAATCACTCACTCAATCAATCAATGATTCAGTCAACCTGTACCAGTCAATCAATCACTCAATCAATCAATCAATGATTCAGTCAACCTGTACCAGTCAATCAATCACTCAATCAATCAATCAATGATTCAGTCAACCTGTACCAGTCAATCAATCACTCACTCAATCAATCAATGATTCAGTCAACCTGTACCAGTCAATCAATCACTCAATCAATCAATCAATGATTCAGTCAACCTGTACCAGTCAATCAATCACTCAATCAATCAATCATTCAATAAATTTAACAATCAATTAGTCTGACTATTTGTTCATCAATATTCATTTGGTACATTCTTTCATTCACAGTCCACGTCCTTCGTAGTATCTGTCAGTGCGTAGAGGATTACTGGGAAGGCAAAGGAAAACCACGACACTGTCCCGAGACATCCATGTAGGTGCTGCCATACATTGACAGGGGGAGGGGAGGGACTGAATTTGTGTATGTACTATCCTGTCCTATACATGTAAATCTAAACAAACTATTTTATATTCATGATCTTTCTATAGCGGATGTGACGACTTACTTCCGGTCTTGACATACGTCATTATCCGTAGTGGTATGGCCCAGCTTGTGTCAGAATGCGTTGCCATGGAAGAATTTATCCCTGAAGGGTAAGTGTCAATGATGAATTATATACAGCTTTTTTTTTAAAAACGTTGAATACTGAATAGTGCATTCCATTACTGAAATGCATTCTGGGTCATGGTATATTGTCTAAACTAAAACATATAATAATACTGATTTATTTTGCTTTTAGTATAATATTTATTCTATCCGAAGCGATATACTAGCTACATATAGGGAGCAGATCACTGAATATTTGTTGTTTTATTTTCATATTGATGAGACCCACAATGCCCTTGGAACTTGGAATCCACTATTCAATATTCATCTTTTTTTGAAAAAGCTGTATATTGTAGAGATCGATCAATACACCTATTTCAAAAATCGTTTTCGCAATCAAAGCCACAGTCCACACTGTGAAGCCTGCAAAGGATGTTGGTATTTCTTCTCTTGCTATCGATATATTCATAGCATATTTTGGTTGTACGTGTTTGTGTTATATGACCATAACAAGTTGTTGCAGTGATAGATGATGAAACAAATATTTCTTTAAAAAGCGTGCAATAAATCACAAATTTAGTCCATATAACAGACATCCTTTGCAATCTTCAGATTGTGGATTGTAGCTACGGCTGCGACAACGAGTTTTGAAATAGGTGTATATGATGACGTTGGGGTTGGTGTTTATATTTGTTTATTGTGTTAAGGTATCTGATGGGTGAGGAGGGATACTGTCTGACGACTTTACAGACAGCACTGGCATACCTTGTGCACCTCGAGCACCAAACCACTGAAGGCAAAACACAGGACTTAAGCTAATCTATTGCAATGCAGCTACTGTAGTTAGGCCATAGGAAGATGAGCACCAAACCACTGAAGGCAAAACACAGGACTTAAGCTAATCTATTGCAATGCAGCTACAGTAGTTAGGCCATAGGAAGATGAGCACCAAACCACTGAAGGCAAAACACAGGACTTAAGCTAATCTATTGCAATGCAGCTACAGTAGTTAGGCCATAGGAAGATGAGCACCAAACCACTGAAGGCAAAACACAGGACTTAAGCTAATCTATTGCAATGCAGCTACAGTAGTTAGGCCATAGGTAGATGAGCACCAAACCACTGAAGGCAAAACACAGGACTTAAGCTAATCTATTGCAATGCAGCTACAGTAGTTAGGCCATAGGAAGATGAGCACCAAACCACTGAAGGCAAAACACAGGACTTAAGCTAATCTATTGCAATGCAGCTACAGTAGTTAGGCCATAGGAAGATGAGCACCAAACCACTGAAGGCAAAACACAGGACTTAAGCTAATCTATTGCAATGCAGCTACAGTAGTTAGGCCATAGGAAGATGAACACCAAACCACTGAAGGCAAAACACAGGACTTAAGCTAATCTATTGCAATGCAGCTACAGTAGTTAGGCCATAGGTAGATGAGCACCAAACCACTGAAGGCAAAACACAGGACTTAAGCTAATCTATTGCAATGCAGCTACAGTAGTTAGGCCATAGGAAGATGAGCACCAAACCACTGAAGGCAAAACACAGGACTTAAGCTAATCTATTGCAATGCAGCTACAGTAGTTAGGCCATAGGTAGCTGAGCACCAAACCACTGAAGGCAAAACACAGGACTTAAGCTAATCTATTGCAATGCAGCTACAGTAGTTAGGCCATAGGAAGATGAGCACCAAACCACTGAAGGCAAAACACAGGACTTAAGCTAATCTATTGCAATGCAGCTACAGTAGTTAGGCGGCCATAGGAAGATGAGCACCAAACCACTGAAGGCAAAACACAGGACTTAAGCTAATCTATTGCAATGCAGCTACAGTAGTTAGGCGGCCATAGGAAGATGAGCACCAAACCACTGAAGGCAAAACACAGGACTTAAGCTAATCTATTGCAATGCAGCTACAGTAGTTAGGCCATAGGAAGATGAGCACCAAACCACTGAAGGCAAAACACAGGACTTAAGCTAATCTATAGCAATGCAGCTACAGTAGTTAGGCCAGAAGATGAATGAATAATTGAGGATTAAACGCATTAATTAGTGGATTAATTAATGGGTGGAAAAATAAATGTAGTTAGGCCATAGGAAGATGTGTGTAAACTATGTAGGAATACGCCTATTTCAAAAATTGTTGTCGCAAGTATGGCTACAGTTGACACTCTGAAGCCTGCAAAGGATGTCGGCATTTCTTCTCTTGTTATCGATTTATTCATGGCATATTTTGGTTGTACGTGTTTGTGTTATATGACCATTAAAAGTTGTTACAGAGGTAGATGATGATACAAATATTTCTTGAAAAAAGTGTAATAAATCACAAAATTATGTTCATAGAGCGGTTTTCGTATGAGTGGGAAACTGGCCGTAATATTTACCGCACAGTTACGGTACTGTTACTGTAGAATTTTCGAATGTTTTTATAGATTGAACTTGCGGTACGGTTACGGCTACGGTACGGTACGGCCAGTTTCCCACTCGTACGAAAACCGCTCTATAACTGGCATCCAAGTGTGAGTGTGGACATTTTGAAATAGGTGTATATGTGTAGACTATAGGAATATACATTACGCTGAGCATAGTTAATAGAGGCCAGGGATACTATGCGTAATTAGCTATTGTTGGTTTGCGACAGACTAATATGAATTAGATAAATAAAATAGGTAATCCTTATTGGGTCTACACGTACACATTGAACATATAGGATGAGTGAATGGATGTATAGACGAATGAATGAATGAATACATAAATGAATGAATGCATAAATGAATGGAAGATTAAATGGATGAATGAATGGAGGATTAAATGGATTGATTAGAATGAATGGAAAAATAAATGAACAAATGTATAATATTACGTCTATAAAATACGAAGTAAAATATAAACACGTTCTTATTATGTTAAAAAATGTTGAACTTGCAGTCATGTTTTAGTGACAGTCTAAATGTTTTGAATTTAAAAATAAACAGACGAAAAAACTTGTATCGTTATAATGTTTGATTCAATTCTCTCTCTCAAAGGTTATCAGTGCTCATCTATTAAATTCCCTCTTAACCTTTCTTATTAAGCAACATATCAAATCCATTGTTGATTATACGCACCCCTTTACGCCCTCCATGTAACGCATTACGCCGCGGTGTACAATGCACGCATGAGTAACGTAACTCGGACATCATCAACTCCCGGGGGGGGGGGGGGGGGGGGGGGGGTACTCCCATATATTTACTATGTGGGGATGATCCGCTGAACAGGGTATGGTTTTTCGAGCTTTCTGTCATAAACAGGGTATGGTTTTTTTAGTTTTCTGTCATGAACAGGGTATATATTTACCCCATTTCCCCATTTCCTTTTTTTTGTTTGTCATAATCCGGTATAGTAATTAGGTAATATGATGAGCAGCGCGGTCTTTCGTCTTTTGGGAAATTCAGCACGTTTTTGCGGCATAAACATGGTCCTAAACTGTCATAAACAGGGTCCCATTTTTATCACTTGTCATAAACAGGGTATAAGAATTTGTTTTTTTCTGTCATAAACAGGGTAACCGTTTTAGGATCCCAGCGGAACACCCCTACCCAAATCGTAGTGGAGTACCCCCCCCCCCCCCCCCCCCCCCCCCCCCCCCGGGCATCAACTGCAACCTCCACGTAACATACCTCGCGGCGAAATTCTCTACACTAAATATTTTCAAAAGCTCTTCTAGATTGCAGTGTTTCTTTCCCCTGTACTAATTTATGACATTCAATGGTCAGTGTACTGCTATGCTGCGAGTCTTTACTGCTGCGGTTATTTTACTTTTCGCTCAAGTCGAAACGTTCATTATACAAACGAATTTGGACCTGGAACACCATGTAAGTATATAGAAATACATTGTATCCTTCAGGAGAATCCTCTCTCAGTTAATATACTTTTGTTTCAGAATTTCGCGTTTCTGACAAGTTTCTGTGGAAAACCTACTGGTGCAGTTCTTAAGTATCATATCGACTTTCCATCGGTATTTATTAACTACATTCAATTTATTCTTTCTTCATACATAACCAGTTTTCTTGAATGTTTTTTTTTTAATAGCCTGAAGCAAACGTTCTTTCGCTCCTCTTCTCCCCGCGAAAATGAACGAGTCTGCATGTTTTCTCAGGCTAGCATACTAATTTCTGCTCAACTTGATCATGCAGTACAGTTGTATCGTTAGTTACTCTCTCTACACGTAAATATAATATGATTTTTCTTTCTCACTCAATAGCCAGGTACATCTGTGATTTCACTTTCTAAGTCGTCGTCCACACGAATCACTAAATATATGCCGTTTTTCAAACACTCTGGACACGATTTGTTTGTGAAAATGTTTTCATTCAAAACTATCCAGATACGTGTGGGCCAGCTTGACCTAGTCACTGACAGATCAGTAATGATAATATTGTATAGGATCACTGGTGACCTTTAATAGAGCATGCAACATGTAAAAAAAATGAGCACAAAAATTGGCAAGAAAGTATTCTAACAGACGAGTAAAATACTTAAAAAAATATATCTCCAAACCTAAGGTATTTGAAATGTCTTTTCACCAGGAAAACTGTTGCCCTAGTTTGTTAAGCTACTTTGAAAGTCAATGGTGGGAGATATGGCCTGATCCTCATAAGGTATGCCAGACAATACAAAATTGGTGTTGTGTGATTCGTTGCGTGATATGGATCAGTGTCACAGGACGATTAGATGACATGCATCGTGACATCACTGTGATAACGCAATACAGCTAGTAAATGCGTCATGCAGTTTTACGATGCTTTAGTGTCTTAATTTTATGCATTGTCTATATACATCAGTTTCTAGCCTGAGAAAACAGACGCTCTTTCGCTCCTCTTCCCTCGCGGAACTGACGGGGAAAAGAGGAGCGAAAGAACGTCTGTTCAGGCTCAGCTAACATTTGTCTAGATTTTTTTGAGTTTGAACTGATATTGACCTGGATATTGACTGAGCATTGACTGATATGGCGACGAAAACATTGCACACGCGGGAAAACCTGCTAAACTAGATGTGCGCAATCAACGCAATGGCAAAAGGAACTGCACAAATCTTGAGATTGTGTTCATCAAGCTATCAGTATTTTTTGTATTTCAACTTTAATAGACCTCTTTACCTTCCTTGTTTGTTGTCCCATTTCAGATCACGAGATGCTACCCTTGTGAGTTGATTCTTTCACATGTAAATAATATAACACGTTCATCATAAAAGAACAATTCTCAAGGGAATGTCACATGGTCTAAAATGGGCAATTTGCATACGGAGGTAAAGAGGTCTATTTTGTTTTGTAGAATTGTACGGAAAAACAAAGTGTTCTTCGTACAGAATGGAGCCAAATACAACCGATGAGACTCGGAGATCACTTAGCTGGCTGCAGACATTACACCTTTAATACTACCAACTCCACCGATACCCATATATCATGTGAAGGTATGTTAGATAGGCGTGGCACGTGCACGTGGTCAGAAAGCATGCACGTGATATTAGGCCCTTCTGTTAAAAGTAAAAATGTAGACACAAATACATCCCATTTTAGTACGTATACAGGCAGACTTGTGTAAAGATCGTCCAGATAATTAGACATTTTGATTATTCCAAATGTTAAGCTGTGAATTTCTCATGCATAAACCATATTTAGTATGAAAAACGTAATATTTAGTCAGTTGACAATTGTCCTTTCACAGTTCTGTTCAGTGACCACGAATGATAGTTCAAAGTCGAGGTTCGAGTTGCTGCGCATGGTATTTTTAAAACTATAGTTTTGCTATGTGTGTCAACTCCAACTTGACTTGGAACTATTAATATGGTCACTGAACGGAACTGTGAAAAGGTCTATTGGTATTTGGAATAGTCAGATACCCTTTTAGCTGGACAACCTATACGAAATTGGCTGTATAATTGTTTGGTGTTTCAGGTGAACGTATCTATGAAGTAGACAGCTATGACCCTTCAAAACCTAAGTGTTGGTTTATAGCAGCAAGCAACTGTCAATCAAGGGTAAGATCATGTGACTTGTTACGTCACCCTGTACCTCCAGTCATCATGATATGAATGAATCCTGGTTTTTACTAGCAGCATAGGTGTCGCCCTAAGTAAAATACTGATTCGAATAGAGACAAGGGCTGTAGTTAACAACTGAGTCGGCGTAAGTTGTTTGGGTTTGTGCTTGCTGCAAGTAAAAACCAGGTAGGGGACTCCCTTAAAAAATGGATAGGGGTGCTCGACGGACGGTTTTTGAAAATGACCCTAAAAATATGCATAAATTAACTCAGATACTGATTTCAGACCCTAAAAGGTACGACCACAATTAACATTTTTTTTAAATTATTAAGTGATGTATATATGTTCAAAAACTGACCCTAAAAGGTATGGTGCCCATTTGAGACCCTAAAAGGTATGTGAGGGTCTTATTTTCGACCCTAAAAGGTCTGTCGAGCACCCCTATCCATTTTTTATGGGAGTCACCACCGGGTTTAAACAGAGAAATTGCACATGTGCTTATGCTGCAAGTAAAAACCAGGTTTAAACTGAGAAATGGCATATGTACAGCCAAGGTACATTAGACTGCTATTCCTAAGTCCTGGGTTACATTCCATTCATAAGTGGCTGTTAGATGGAATTAAGTTCTTGATTAGTTCAATTTTAACTGATCTGATATCATCATGTGATGTTTTTGTCACAGGGTTTGAAGATGAGCTATACATTCAATATTACAGGTACAATAATAAAAAATAAAATAGGGTGATAACTATGATGTTCTTTGATAATGATGAAGATGATAATGGTTATGATGATAATGGTCTGCATGATGAGGATGGTAACAATGAAGATTATGGTGATCATGATGGTAATGATGATGATGGTTATGGTTATGGTGAAGATGGTTATGGTTATGATGATAATGGTCATGATGATGGTAACAAAGAAGATTATGGTGATCATGATGGTCATGATGATGATGGTTATGATGATAATGGTCATGATGATGATCATGATGGTAACAAAGAATATTATGGTGATCATGATGATGGTTATGGTAATGGTAACGATGGTTGTGATGATAATGGTCATGATGATGATGGTAATTATGATAATAATGATGATTATGATGACGGTGGAAGTGATAATGAGGATGGTGTAGCAAGCATGAAGTACCTTTGTCAAACAAAAATATGCCCATATGACATTAATGGTTCTAACCACAGGTGCTGATTACAACGGTGTTGGATGTTACAGACCAACGTGGATGAATGTCCTGGTGTTCATGTTTGTAACAGTGTTAAATTATTTAGTGTTATGATCACACTAAACAAGCATAGTCGTATAGCAAACTTAAGAAGAATCTATTTGCCCTCTTAAGCATAGAATATATGGATAGAGCAAATGCAGTTAAACCATGAAATAATATCAAGTAAATTCTAACAAATAGTCACTATTTAGTGACTAATTGCTGCTACTATTCACCCAGAATAAATAATAAAACAAAGGATAATCAGAAGAACTTTGCTTATACAATTTAATAAGAAAACTATTCTATTCTATTCGCTAGTTTTCTTATTAAATTGGATAATGAGGTTTCTTGTGTGTTACTCTTTTGTCTCAAGATGTTCTGGTTGAGTGACAGTGACAAAATACAGTACTTTCTTAGATTGCATTTCATGGTTTAACTGCATTTGCTCTATATGAACAGTGACATTAAATACAAAATTGACACTCTTTCTATTTCTGTGGAAAGGAAATGTAAAAACGATTGTATATCTGACCATCACTGATGATTGGCTAACAGCCGATCAGAAAGCTTGGTGAAAATAAAAAATATAGGTTAATGAAATTCTATTTTTTTAATGGATATCAAAACAAGCAACAAGCATCTAGATTTAACTCAAACTAGTTTGTCTTTTAAAAATTACCCTGCAAGCAGAGGTTCCTTTCTCTTACCTAGAACGACGAGAAAAGAAACTTTCTTTCCTCATCGTTCCAGGTAAGAGAGAAAGAAATCTCTGCTCGCAGGGTAGATGTACATTGACCATTTGCGTCAGTTTAATTCGCAACAACATATCCCCTGGTACAAGCACACAGTATTCAAGTAATTCTTGTTTTTTTTTAATTCATTATCATGTATATAAACAAAACAAACTGTAACTAAAAGAAAATATTTTACAAACATTTTTACAGTAAAAATAAAATATGTATAAACAAAGCTATATTGAATTTCTCAAATAAAACTGAACGATTAGAATATAGAACTGAGTGAATGATACAACTTGGGATTCTAGTGGCAATAATCATTTTTACTTAGAAATCCCATGATATGAAATATATTATGTACTCTTGGGGTTCCTGTGTTCTCTCCCACAGGAAACCCATGATACAAATTTTATCCAGTGCTCTTGGGGTTCCTGTGTTCTCTTCCACATGGAACCCACGATATAAAATCTTTCCAATGCTCTTGGGGTTCTTGTGTTCTCTTCCACAGGGAACCCATGATATAAAATGTTTTCAGTACTTTTGGGGTTCCTGTGTTCTCTTCCACATGGAACCCATGATATAAAATGTATTCAGCACTCTTGGGGTTCCTGTGTTCTCTTCCACATGGAATCCATGATATAAAATGTATCCAGCACTCTTGGGGTTCCTGTGTTCTCTTCCACAGGGAACCCATGATATAAAATCTATCCAGTACTCTTGGGGTTCCTTTGTTTACTTCCACAGGGAACCCATGATATAAAATCTATCCAGTACTCTTGGGGTTCCTGTGTTCTCTTCCACAGGGAACTCATGATAAAAAATATATGCAATACTCCTGGGGTTCCTGTGTACAAAGGAGACCCATTCAAAGCATTTGACTTGGCAAGTTAGCTGTATTCCAGTGATAAGTAGGTTCGCCATCTTTCACAGGGAATCTAGCAGCAAACATTATCCATGTCGCACATACATCTTCAGGATAAGGATATACTTGAACCCTGAGAGCAAAATGCGTATTATCTTCATTGCAGTCTATGATGGCATGGAATTCTTGCAGTGACTGTACGTCAGCAATAGCTTGAGACACTCTATAATGGTTGATACATGTTGTGACAGCCTGCATGGAAGTCTGTCTGGTTAAATATTGGTAGACTGGCTCACGTATTTCTTCCTGGTTAAGTGTTTGGCCAGTTTTGGCTTCATTCTCATTGGCTGCAAGACAGGGTGAAAGGATGTTGGACAGTGTGTCATCCCATTGGACAGCAAAACCAATTCCCTGTGAAACAAATAGAAAAACATGTTTATATGTTTGTCACAGTTTGTTGTTTTCATCATCTTCATTATAATAATATTATTATACAGCCGATCTCGAAAAAGGTTGTCCACCTGAAAAGACATATATACTAAAAGAAATATCATGTGACCCATTATATATTCACTTTCCGTGCATAAAGAAAGTTGGGTACTTCTAGCGAGGGAAGATACTGCTTGTTTGAATTCACTGCCATAATACTTTCAAACGCACCTGCCTTTCTATATGCGCGGAAAGTGTATATATAATGAGTCACATGATGGACAACCTTTTCGAGATTGGCTGTATTACCATTAAAATCAACAATGTCTATCATCATTACCAATGAACAGATAGAGATTTATTTCAGTAGCTTAACTACATTGGTACATCAAATAACATACTGATCATTGTTATCACTATCATTGTTATCATCACTGTCATACTAAAACCTGGGCCCTTCTCCATGTCCTAAAAAAACCATTGTATTCTTTGTTAGAAGATTTGTTTGTTGTTTAACTTGGTGTTGTTTCTTTTGAACTACTGTAATGTACAGTACACAGTGAAATTATGAGCCTAAAAACTGGAAACAAACTCTACAAGACTGAGAAGCATGTTACTGCAAACCATGAGCGCTTATACCAATCTTTCCTTGTTGCCTGTCATTCACTACTTACCCTTCTATAGTCCTCTATAGCACCTCGTAGTTCTTCTTCTAGCTTCTTGCTTGCACTGACATAGTCTATTGTTGGTGGACTTAATGAAGGAGGAACTAGTAGTGCAGGCTGAAATAAAGAAAAATATGTTTTTTGAAGATAATGAATTGATTGACTGAATCAATGAAAGTCCAATGAAAGAATGATTGGTTGCTAATTGACTGTTTGGCTAATAAGAATGGATGGCCCATGTGTAAGTGCTGAAGATGACTTCAGACACCAACATCAACAGTCTTTCTTAAGACATGTACATATACAGGTGCGGATCCAGAAATTTGAGGGGGGGGGGGTGAACTTTGACATCATTTTGGCGCAGACACAAGAGCACAAAGATCATAATGTGCCCACTTTTCTTTGCTAAAACGGGACTTTAACTGCAAAAGGGGGGGGGGGTGAAAAGTCACCCAGTTCACCACCCCCCCCCCCCCCCCCCCCCGCCACCCCTGATATACACACGATGATCAACCAGAACACAGGGGTGAATAAATGAATGATTGCATTCACGTTCAATTGATTGATTGACTAAGGTTTTTGAGCAGAAGTTAGTATTAAACTTCATATCTTATAAATAAAATTAATACACTTTATGGTTTTAACATTGACCTGTATATCAGCACCACATACAGCATGTATTGCAGTGGGATCCATTGCTTTCCATTTGGATGAGTTGGTGACATCAAAATCACATGTACTGATAAGACCACTTGCCTACAATAATAATAATTGTACTTCAAATGTGATGTAATGCAATATAATTGCAATGTAATAGAGTGTAATGTGATGCAATTTAATTGCAATAACAGGTTCCCATTTAAATTTGTACTTTCCCATTTAAATCTGTACTTATGCAAATTTTGTTGATGTGTGCTACACACACAGATCAACCAATCAGAGAAGTTCACTTCAGAAATAATATACTCTGATTGGTTGATCTGTGTGTTTAGCACACGTCAACACAATTTGGATAAGTACAGATTTAAATGGGAATGTACAGATTTAAATGGGAACCTGTTCAATGTAGTATAGTGTAATGTAATGCAATATAATTGCAATATAGTTGTATTGTAATGTAATGTAATGCAATGCAATATATGCAATGCAATGTTCTAGTGTAGTGTATAATGCAATATAATGCAATGTAGTGTAGTGTAATGTAATGAACTATAATGCAATGGAATGTAAATGGAATGCAATATAATGGAATGCACTGTAGTGAAGTGCAATGCAATATAACGCAATGTATTGTAGTGTAATGCAATACAATGCAATGTAGTAATGTAAATGTGAGGCGCATTGAGGTCGGAAATGCGCCATATAAGTAACTACACACACCTACTTGCAATAAGGTTGTCATACAAAAATATACATTTGTTATAAAGAAAATAGAACATTAGGATTTAGTACGATAGGAATTGATTAAAAGACAAAAGAAGATCACTCAAGCTGAACTCTCTCTTTTGCCTTTTAATTAATTCCTTTCGCTCTAAATCACAAATGTTCTATTTTCTTTGTGACAAATGTTCTATTTTGTATGACAACCTTACTGCAAGTAGGTGTATTATTATTAATTTAAAAAACTCATTAATAATTCATGACCATTTTGTCCAATCTGATGCCCCTCTCTGGTCCCGAGCAAAGCATTGTATATCGCATAATCTACGGCTGAAACGCGGAGGGATTTGAGAACACTGGAATGCAAATGAACATGAACCATTATATAATGGCACATGTGTCATTATATAATGCTTCATGTCCATATTTCAGATATTACCCTTCCCCCCATCCCCCATTCTCTACTGACGAGTGAACATCACACTTAGAAATAATTTACTTTTAGATTTTTGGCGAAAAAAATACTTTGATCATGAGTGCCAATGCCAGGATTCGAACCGAGATCTTCTGCTTGGTTGTATCCGAGCTTTAAGCCATTATGCCACTGAGGCAATCGATGAAAAGTTTGCAACGAAAAGTCATCAAATTCATTAGCATTCAAGTTGGTTAGCATTCCTCTATTATTAGTGTAGATCAATTCCCAAATGCAAACAACCTTCCGTTTTCTTTTGTTTCATCGATATTGGACAAAATGGTCATGAATTACTAATGAGTTTTTTAAGCCGTTCAATAAACTCGCAGAACGTGTTTTATCAGGTTTAAAATCCCTTGGGCTTCGCCCTCGGGATTTTAAACCTAATAAAACACTCCTGCTCGTTTATTAAACTATACATAATAATTTAATGTAGCTTATTACATGATTACATCGGTTTTCATTGTTACTTTTAGGGCTTTATATCGCGTATTACCCTGTTCATTATCAATTCAAGGGCTTTATACAGATATTGCCCCCATTTGAGGGAAATATCTATATATTGCCCTTGAATACTAATGTATATTGCCCTTGAATACCAATGACCTAATCCCTATATTATCCTTGTCATTTCCGTTCTTTTTCAACTTCATATGTAACGTTAAACTTAGAAATTTTCTAGTTGCGAACATTTAACGAATAAAAAATCATCTGATAGAGTGACCCTATCGAGGATCGAACCCCGAACCCTTTGCTTACAAATCCTGACCCTAACACTTTATGCAAACTGTCCGATCGATGTCAGTTGGTGAGAAGAAAACGTATTCATTTGTTTGTTACAGTTCATTAGTATTGTAGTGTACAACAAAACTAAAAGCCCATTGTTTGGATTGTATTCTCATGGGAAACCAAAAAAATAATCAGCTTGATGATGCCCTTTGGGACATGAAGTTGTGTGAAAACCTATTCAATCACGTAATAAGTCATGCACTAAAAATAAAAACAAACAATTCAACAACCTTTTGAAGAATATATTTGTCGTCTTGAAAACGACTTGCATCGATAAAAGTATATGGCGTAAAAACCCAAATGTTGCATACAAAATTTAAAAATACAAGGCCTTTTTGGAAAACCTCTGTAAATCATGTAATAAGTCAGATAAATACCTCGAACGTCGGCAATAAGCCTATAAAGCCCTCGGGGCCTACGGCCCCTCGGGCTTTATACGGCTTATTGCCTCCGTTCTCGGTATTTATCTCTTACATAATGTTATGCAATGCAATGTAATACAATGTAGTGTAATGTTAAGTAATGTAAATGGAAACTAGCGAGTAAACTAGTATAGGCTGCGTCGGTGTTTGATATAAAAGATAGGTAATATAATGAAATTTGTAAAACTCTCTTACTCTGATGAAGGGCTAACGCTCGAAACGTCAGTAAAGTAAGTCAACATTTTTTACAGTGTTACAAATTTCATTATATTACCTTAAGTAATATAAAGTAGAGTATTTCCCATAATTTGAACTACCTGTATGTTGGCATAGAAATATTTATTGTTGAATATGCATCCCAATGTCCTGTACTGTGAGCAGGCCGTGGATGGGCTTTTTGTCAATTCACATCTAAATATTAGTGGTAACAATTATTAATTTAATGTAATGTAGTATATTATTAACAGGTTCCCATTTAAATCTGTACTTATGCAAATTTTGTTGATGTGTGCTAAACACACAGATCAACCAATCAGAGTATATTATTTCTGAAGTGAACTTCTCTGATTGGTTGATCTGTGTGTTTAGCACACATCAACAAAATTTGCATAAGTACAGATTTAAATGGGAAAGTACAGATTTAAATGGGAACCTGTTAATTATATTTTACATTATCTTTCAAATAAAGTCCAGTCTATAAAGTCTATACATTCCAGTCTATACATTCTTATGTAAGGGGTCTGTCCTTATATACATCAACAATGTTTACACCTGGGCTCAGACCATTTAAACATCAGACACCAACACCAACAGTCTTTACTCAAGACTACATACACCAGGAATTTTACAACACATCAATATTTTTACACCTGGGTTCAGACAATTTAAACAGCAGACACCAACACCCTTTCTCAAGACTTCATACACCAGGAATTTTACAACACATCAATATTTTTACACCTGGGTTCAGACCATTTAAACAGCAGACACCAACACAAACAGTCTTTAATCAAGACTACATACACATGGATGATCACAACACATCAATATTTTTACACCTGGGTTCAGACCATTTAAACAGCAGACACCAGCACCAACAGTCTTTCTCAAGACTACATACACATGGATGATCACAACACATCAATATTTTTACACCTGGGTTCAGACCATTTAAACAGCAGACACCAACACCAACAGTCTTTCTCAAGACTACATACACATGGATAGTCACAACAAATCAACAAAGTTTACACCTGGGTTCAGACCATTTAAACATCAGACACCAACAGTCTTTAATCAAGACTACATACACATGGATAGTCACAACAAATCAACAATGTTTACACCTGGGTTCAGACCATTTAAACAGCAGACACCAACATCAACAGTCTTTACTCAAGACTATATAAACATGGATAGTCACAACAAATCCACAATGTTTACACCTGGGTTCAGATCATTCACTTTTTAAAATTTAAGCATTGTTATCAGACAAACCTCTGTCCTGTCAGGCTTTCCCAGAAGACAACCTTTCCGCCAAGATGTCTACTCATGACCCAGGCATGTGGCTGTCCAGTGCCTTTTGTACCAAGACACACAGACGCCTCCAAACCAAACCCAAGTAGAATACCACATAATAAGATAGCATGATCCTCACAGCTCTTAAAAGAATAAAAATTGCAGTTATTTATCACAGGATTGACGACATGTTTTCAACTCTGACATTTAAAAAGTCATTAAGCAAGAAACAATGTATTCTAGTGTGTATGTGAAGAAGACTGTTTCATGCAAAAATTATGTATACACCCTTTCCGAGAAAGATTGTCACCTGTGAAAAGCACACAAGCTAGTGGCGCAAAGGATCATGGATCAGTTCAGAAACTAGATGTGCATTCGGAACGCCTTTCTTGTTGTTTGATAAGTCAAAATGGACATTTCTCAATAACATATTGACAAGTGTAGCAATGTGGCCATGAAATCCCTGCGTTCTAATAAAGTATACATAGGTTACCCATAATGCCTGTGCTACTAGCTTGCAGGCTTTTCACTTCACGGGTGACAAAGTTTCTCGGAAAGGGTGTATAACTAACAGTAAAAAAGATATCTAATTAATAATAATAATAATAACAATAATAATAATAATAATAATTTTATTTACATAGTAGTAATTCACTAATTATTGTCCTAAGCACTTAACAATTAATTAAGATAATTAATTTTAATTGTAAAATTTAAAAGCTGAATAAGTTCAGCTTTGCAATGCACCATCAACAATTAGTAAAGAGGAACTACAACACTACCGGTACAAATCGTTATTAAACTTAGTTATCATAATATTGTTCAAACCAAGCTTACCCCTTTCCCTCTACATAGTATTGCATGTAGACTACTCCATGAATCCACTTTACTCCCAAACATAGAACACTCTTCCTCATGCTGCAATAGGCTAACAAACCGTGAAGCATGTCGAGGACTTTCAAGCAGATGCCCAGTCTTGATAGGAGTTATAAAGGACACTACAGGTTTACTTGTACCACACTCATTTTGAGCAAATATCTTCACGTGTTGTCTACTATGTGACGGCGACCCACTCATGTACTCTTTCCACCACTGCCGAGCATAACCCATGAACCGTCTCTCTCGTTCTGATACCCGTGAGTGTACATTGGAGAGATGACTGTCAACAATATGGGGTTGTGCAAGCTGGAATGAAAGATATGGCTTAACTACAAACAAGTGCTATACAAAGAGAAAACTTTAAATAGATTTTTATTAATGTGAAAGAATGTGCAAAACGTAAATGCATGTCTAAAAAAACATTATATTATTTACCTGTTGGCTATTGGTTAGAATCTGGAGCCTCATTTGCAAGGCACCAATCATCATTTTGCTTTCTTCTCCCATTCCATTAACATCTACAGTCACAGCCAGCACTCCATTGGCTTCCTTGAGAACCTTCTGCCAATCAAAGTAATGTGAACCAATAAGAGACACTGTTTGGTTGGCTTCTGTCTTGGATAAGATAAGACTGATTGGGTCTGTGATGTTGAGCAAAGTGTTGCTATCTGGCAAAGGACTGTGGTAGAGCTCCAGGTAAAGGTCTGGCAAAATATACAATTATAGGATTATATACATAGTGCATAAAAACTATTATTTTATACATCCTCCTTATGACTATTTAAGGACGTTCACACAGAATGTTCATGCGCATCCTACTATGCACAACATCGCGCAGCAAGGAAAGCCTGAGGGATTCTGTTTCTATAAGAAAAACAACCAGGTGAGCTGATTTTCGATGTTTGAAGCAGAATAACTTACAAATGCGAACTCAAAAAGTGACCACCATTTTTTACCTTATAAATCAAATTAACTAAAAATAAAATTTCATGTGTTTCTATGTACTCTGATATAAACATGCTGGGAGCTGTAGAGCAAAGAGAAGTTGTAAACAAGCACAAGGCAAAGCCGAGACTTGACTTCTCAAGTGCCCTATAGAGTGTTTGTATCACAGTATATGGACACAAGCGGACGTTGGGTATTTCATAGGGTTTTCATGGGTATTTTAAAGAAATTTAAGAAAAGAAATTTAAAGTTAATTTATGTCATAGAGATTTGATATGACTATCTCATGTGATATTAGTATTTATTTGATTGATTGATGTATTAATTATTAGGAGGGCAACTGGGTCATCAGTCTTTTTTGTGCTGTCATGTGACACCCTCTATAAATAAAGTTTATTGTATTGTATTGTATATTACTCTGTATATCTGTACCTTGTTTGATAGTAGGATTAATGCAGCAAGGAGTAGGAGCTGATTTAAACCTTTGCCCTCTAAAGTGTACATGTAATGTGACGGCAGGTGCTGGTTGACCAGCCTCTGATTGGTAGTTTTCAAACTCAATGAATGATTTACCACCAAGTACTTCCATATGAAGGTAAGTTTTTCTCTGTAGATCTGATGGCAGGGATAACGGTACTGTGGCTGAAAGTACATTATCAAATATGGTAAAATATTTGATTGATCACAGGCTATAATCACTATCATCACTATTATCAAAAAAAATCCATTATTATAATTTATTAGATTTATTGATAGATAAATATATAATTCATTACAGTCAAACAAGCTCACGCGTTGACCCCTAGAGTCGATTAATCAAATCATTAGTCGATTATTCGTTTTATTTGTGCGAATGGGATTAACCGAATATTGCAATATTCAAACAAAGAATCAGAAATTCGACTTGTGATTTGATAAAATAAATCAGATAAAACAAAGGTGGGTAAAAACCTTGGAGAAGAAGTCTATCTCAAATTTCATGACCATGAACGCTGGAGTTTTTGAGCTTCAATTTCAATCACTTGACGAATGTTATCGTTAGTAAACTCCTTGTATTTTCTTCTTCAAGTGTCTTCTAGACTCCCAGTTAGATATTGTCGATTGAAGGACTCAAATATCTTTGTTAGATAAACAACTATTGCTTAGTTAAACGATATTTTGTCGAATAGTATTCGATAAATGCCTTCCTGGCACGTAAACACGGAAAAGATTCCTTAGCCGCCAAGCTTTCTTGGTCTTCCTGTGTTAATCATTAACCAATCAAAATTCGAATATTGAATTTAAATTTGATTTGAATTTTGCACTGTTCGTTTTCGACGATGCAAAATTCAACTGAAAAATGAAATCGACAATTAAACATTCAAATCATTAATCGACTCTAGGGGTCAACGCGTGAGCTTGTTTGACTATAAACTTACCAGGTGTATGTGTTACAGATTCACAAGATGACTCTCCAATATTTCTGATTGATTCCCTTTTGGGAAAGATTGTTTCTGTTACAGATGGAAAGTCAATAGACTCACTTGGGAAGGTAGGTTGAACACCTATTAAAGATCCTTCACACACACTAGTTCCACCATCCTCCATCTTAATAGTTGGCATGCAGACTCCAATCGCTGTGCGTGGTTGGTTTGATGACGTGGCATCGTTGGGGACAAACGACTGTTGACTGCGTTTTGTGCTTAGGTATGCATCGGGTTTACCCATGGCTACTGAGTTGCTTAAGAGCCGAAGTCAGGAAAAACCAAACATCTCGTGGCAACGGTCCATTTTCTGATTTCTTTCAAACTTTGCCACAGAATACATTATCATACAAGGGAAAGCAGTAAGATTTTTTTTTTGAAAAAAATATTTTTATTTTCGAGAAAATTACGATTTATTGTCAAACCGTCGAGATCGCCGTTTTGGCGGCCAAAAATGAAGGCAACTTTGATCGTCTCGATTACAAAGAAAAAATAAACCTTAGAAGCCAAACATCTTATAACATTGTTGTTTGGTCTTTTAACATTCATTTGCGTGATTTTGGAAAAGTTTGCTCTAGTTCAAAGATCAAAAATAATTTTATTTACGAAGTGAGGTAATTTGACTCGTCGAAAGTGTGTTTTAGATAAATATCGTTTTCACCATGCGATAAACCTTTAAATCAAACAAGATTCAGCATATTGATAGAGGAATAACTTTGCTTTCGAATGGTGTATAGATTTCTTTGGGCAAATAAATATGTGCTTCACAAGAGCTAATCAAAGGTTGGTGTAAATCGTGTTTACGTGACCTTGACCTCACTGTTCAGACCGTGACGCATACTTCCGTTACTTGATATATTTGATAATAATTCCTAATAAAACCTCAAAAAAACAATCCCAAATTGTTAGTTAAATCTACAATTAAGCCTTGCTTACTAATTATGGTTTTACTAATGCGAAAAATAGCTGTAAAATCTACCTCTTTGCCGTTCTGCTTGTGCATCGTCTGAGTCAGTCTTTGTCGTGCCGAGTGTGGCGTCAATCGATTACTTCCGATCGCTTCCCAGGAACGTCAACAGGTCAATAGCTTAGAGGATTTAAACCATTTCTTCCTGGATTTAGCCTTATACAAACGTACAAGGGTCTGATAGTCAATTCCATGACGATCACTCATGGTTTTAAATAGAACTTTGAACAGCACTTAGACTAAGTAAACAAACAAGTATGCTAATAAGGAGAAGCGCACGGCCTCCAATAAAAGTATAGAGGGGGGAGGGGTGTGTAAAGTGTTGTCATCTCAGATCGTTCAAATCGTTAAACTATTTATTTTACTTTTTACCTGATTGCTTGCTTTATTGGTCATTCAGTTTATGGGTCGGTACTATTTTTGAACGAAAAGTAAGCAAGGCCGTTGACACATTTTTTTATTTACAATGACTCCCATCACCTCCCCTACTCAAGAGAACTCTAGATACGTAAAAGCACTAGCTTGATATAATTAAAAAAACTTGTTAATTGCTGCAAGATGGAAGTGTTTTGTTCACTTCGATCTCTTGTTGGAAGCGTATGTGGCTTTGATAAGAAAGATAGAAATCGTGATACACAAATTGTCTCTCTTGCATCATGCAAGAAAGATATTGGAAAACATTTATCTGGTCTAGGATTTGGAGGAGTCGAAAACGAGATCGATTTGATTTTGTGTCGAGCTGGCATTTTCAGTTGTGACGCAGATCGGCTAAGCTCTATGACAATATGTCCGCATCATCGCGCTGTACTTGGTTTGGGCTGGACAAGAGGATCTAGCACGAGGTGCAAAGTCCCACAAACAATTTCGCAGCATGGGAAGGGCAAGGGCAGTTGGCCTAAAGGGGATCGCGGTATAGGCAAGCAAGAGGCAATTTCAATACTTAACAAAACTGGAATTTTGATACAAGTTGGTTCAGGTAAGTTAATTGGATTATTCTAGTGAAATGCCAGAATCATCATAACTCAGGGACTGGTCATAAAGTATAGGGGAGGGGTGGAGAGGCGTAAAAAATTGTGGGGTGGGCCATAATTTTTGAGCATGAAAAAGGGGGTGGACCATGAAAAATTAAGCAACACACTGGGGGTATTTGGGGGTATTTGTGGTGCATTGTATAGGGGTGGGCTACGTGTAACTATGCATAGACTAAAGGGCGGGTCAATAAAAGTCATTCCTTGTGAATTCTGAATTTTCCGCCCCCCCCCCCCCCCCCCCATTCTTTATGACCAGTCCCTCACTATAATTTTTATTTAATTTTAAAGGTGTTTGCAGAAGATGCAGAGAAACTCTAATGCTTGTAGAACAGCTACCTCAATCTGAGGTAAAAATCCTTGAATCGAAATGCTCTACATTTCTCTTCTTTTCCTCTTGCTTTTTTCTTTCCTGTTTCTTTTCCCTTTTCTTTTTTTCTTTTTCCCCTTTTTGCTTCATTATTATATGTTTTTGAACGATAAATTAAACTTTCTAAGGCTTCATTTTGTATCAAATTTATGTTTGTTTGTTTTTTTTCTTAAGGAAAAATCTGAAGTTAGCATAGCGAGTGAACCAACGTTAACTGACAAGCTTCATGAATTGTCAATTTTGGTAAGTACATCGTAATAAATTGTTCACCAATCTCCTAATTGTCGATTAAAACAACAACAAAAACATCAAAATCACTGGTAATTGTCTACCCCTTTCTTCTCATCTCTTCTATTTCTTTATTTTCATTTTGTAGCTGTTTTCTAAAATAAACTTTAATACCGTAGGATAACGATGAATTGTGCACGAATACTGACAGTCCTTGGCCGCAGACACCTGAAACCACGCCCACCGTTTCGTGTACGCCATTCTCCCTATACAAGCCATCATCGGAAAAATCTCAACCACCAGTAACGTTAACCAGCCCAAAGGATAAGCTCAACTCTTTTTTATCTACAAGGGATATCAGTCCCATAAGGAGAATGAATCTGTCGTGGGAAGATGCCTCTGAAAGAACGAAAAGGCTTTATACCCGCAAGGCAAGACAAGTTGTGAATGCAGTGTTAGATGAAATTTCACCCGATAACTCAGATATGTTGCTACAAGCAGTAAAAACATCCAATGTCTCTGATATTGATTCCACCCTGATGCAAGCCCTTGCGGAATGCTATAACAACGCGACTCACTGGAGCACTCGCAGACAGATACTGTCAATCATGGCTGACAAGGTTGGATTTAAGGAGCTACAAATGTGGATTCCGCAGATAACGCGGTACCGATTTAACATTGCGCGCCAGCATATCCTGCTCCATGGAAGAGGCTCTGTTATCGAGCCCACTAAAAATACAAAGATATGTGTCTCACCTCAGAAACTCGATCACTTCCTGACATTTATAACCAGTACATCGGTCATTCAGGACCTACCGTTTGGTGAGAAGTCGCTAACGTTGTCGTCAAATACAAAGATCACTGTCCCGAATGTCATAAGGACTCTGATACCCGAGCAGATAGTGCAGCAATATCAGAGCTACTGCGAAGAGTCTGATTTCACACCCTTGAGTCGCAGTACTCTATGCAGAATTTTAAAAGTCTGTTCTGCGTCAGTCCGAAAGTCTCTGCAAGGATTAGACTACATATCAGCGGAAGGATCCAAGTCATTTGATGACTTAGAAGATATCGTAGCAAAACTAGGCGATGAACATGGGATGGGCCACACATGGGCGAAGGATCAAAGCAACAAACTGAAACTTGCAAAACGGTATCTTAAAGGAGATTACAAGGTTAGTGTTGTTATCAAAATCATTATCATCATCATCATCATCATCATCATCAGCAGCAGCAGCAGCAGCAGCAGCAGCATTATTCTTATTAGCTTATTAGCTTATTATTATATCACCATCTTCATCGTCATCATCATCATGACCATCATCATCATCATGACCGTCATTATCATTGCCTTCATCATCATCACCATCATCATCACCATCATCATCATTATTATCATTATTATTATTATTATTATTATTATTATTATTATTATTATTATTATTGTTGTTGTTGTTGTTGTTGTTATTATTATTATTATTATTATTATTATTATTATTATTATTATTATTATTATTATTATTATTATTATTATAAATTGTTCTCTCAATGTAAAACTGAAAAAGCTCTTTCCATAACAGGTACATGTAGCAGAAAGTTCAAGAGTCGCTGACCACTGTAGGGCACACGCTCTAAGTCATAAAACGCGGAAGGACACTGATCATTATGTCAAATGTGACCATGAACACGATCTCCAATGTGACAGATGTAAACTGATTCCCTCTGTTTTTGACACTATTGACACAGCTTTTCAAACCACATCCATCCCGAACGAAGAAAAAGAAGAGATGACATACCTCGTTACACAATCCAAGAAGTGTATTGAAGCTTGGAAGGCCCATCTATTGCGCTCTGTTAACCAAGACGAAGCTAGATTAGACACCATCAAAAACTTAGACCCAAAGTCAGTTCTCATAGTCTTGGATTGGGCCATGAAATTCCTCCCTAAAAAATACCGTGAAAGCCAATCAGATTGGTTCGGTAAGAGAGGAATTTCATGGCACATTGCTGTTGTGACAAGGAAGCTGGATTCAACAACAGAAACGCTAACCTTTGTCCATATCTTCCGGAAGTGTTCTCAAGACAGCCCAACTGTTGTGGCCATTGTAGAAGATGTAGTGAGACAGCTGAAGTTAATTATGCCAGCAGTTCAGAATGTATACCTACGTCAAGATAATGCTGGGTGTTACCATAGCGCACCTACAACACTCGCGCTTCAGCAGATAGCCACAAAGTACAATGTTAAGATGAGATTGGATTTCTCGGATCCACAAGGAGGAAAAGGTTCCTGTGATCGTAAAGCTGCTTCACTTAAGAACAAGATAAAGATGTATCTCAATTCAGGACATGATGTCAATTCCGCCGACCAATTGAAAGCTGCTATTGAGTCCCTTGGTGGTGTTCCAGGTGTCAGTGTAACTCTGTGCGATCTTCCGACTATTCCCGATGTCGAGGCACCAAAATGGGATGGCATCAGCTTCATCAACAACTTCGAATATCACAAAGATGATGGGATTCGAACCTGGAGGGAATATGGAATTGGCCCTGGTAAATTCCTGCAATGGAGCAGCTTCAGTATAGCGGATAAGTACCCAATACCCCAGCTGAACATAGCTAGTGAAACTGCTTTTCCAACGAATGCCTTTGTTGCACTGAAAACAAGAAGCAAGCCAGCTGAACCATCAGGCGCAGATGATACAGGTGTAACGGGATCCGAACACACTGACGAGGAGAGTGGAAGCACAACAGTCAGCAAGCTGTTTTCTTGTCCAAATGAGGGGTGTGTCAAAAGCTACCAAAGATTTTCATCCCTGCAACATCATCTAGACATTGGAAAGCACATCTATGCGTTAGAACGCGAAACGCTTTTCGACAAAGCAATGTTGTCGTATGCCAAAAAGCTGGAAGAAGGCACCAGCAGCATTCAAAACCCGCCAGAAGCTCACCATGGTGTTTCTCAAACATTGGATTTCCACGAACCTTTGGAGATGGGATGGGCATTGAAGTCAACTTCACCAAGAAAGCGCTTGACGCCTATACAGAAAGAATATCTTACCAGGCATTTTGACATAGGAGAACAAACGGGCCATAAAGTTGATCCCGCGAACGTGTCTGCATCTATGAGAAAGGCGAGAAATGCCGATGGCACGCGTTTGTTTGAAACATCAGATTTCCTCACGCCCAGACAAATCTCAAGTTTTTTCTCTCGTTTGGCCAAAAAAAGAAGACAAGTTGACAGAAGCGACACGGAGGATGACGACGATGAAGAAGAATTCACTGAACAGTTACAGGAAGAACAGTTTTATGAACTTACCGATGAGATTATGAAGGAAATTTCTATTTCCCACCCTATACTTTTCGAAGCACACAACATATGTGAACTGACTGCAAAGTCAAGATTGAACAAATTCTCCGTACAAATGCTTCAAGAGATCTGCGACTATTTTGAACTCGAACTGACTCCTTCTATGAAGAAAAATAAACGAGTTACAAAGAAACCATACATCGATCTCATCAGTGAATTGGTGGCAAACTGCACCTGCAGCAGTAGTTCCCAAGACTGATGTAAGTATATCATCATCGTATTGTTATATTATGTATAGTTATGACTGATAATATTTATTGCTACTATTGTAATAATAATTATTATTATTATCATTATCATTATAATCATCATCATCATCATCATCATCATCATCATCATCATCATCATCATCATCATCATCATCATCATCATCATTATTATTATTATATTATTATTTTTATTATTATTGATGAATAGTAGAGACTGTCCACATCATCAAATTCAAACCGAGCAGGTCTGATAAAATTGTTCACATCATTCTAAATTAATTGATTATTATTTAATTAATCGAGAAAGCTATAAAAATGTGATTTTCATTATTTCTCTTATGTGTTTTCATTTAGCTTACAGGTGTATAATCCCAGCATTGGAACAAAGCGATCGGCTAAACCTACTGAAAGGTAACAAAAACTCCGGTTACGTGTACCGTTATAAAATTTAGGCTATTTGCCATAAATCTGTATATCTAAAGTAAAAAGGATGAAATTACTAATCCCTGTATAATAAAAAACGAAGAAAAAAGAGGGGAATAAATGACAGATCATTTGATATTATATTGTATCGCGTGACTTACAAGTGTAAAAATAGCTCATAGTAATTATCCTAATTAGCATACTTGTTTGTTTACTTAGTCTAAGTGCTGTTCAAAGTTCTATTTAAAACCATGAGTGATCGTCATGGAATTGACTATCAGACCCTTGTACGTTTATATAAGGCTAAATCCAGGAAGAAATGGTTTAAATCCTCTAAGCTATTGACCTGTTGACGTTCCTGGGAAGCGATCGGAAGTAATCGATTGACGCCACACTCGGCACGACAAAGACTGACTCAGACGATGCACAAGCAGAACGGCAAAGAGGTAGATTTTACAGCTATTTTTCGCATTAGTAAAACCTCAATTAGTAAGCAAGGCTTAATTGTAGATATAACTAACAATTTGGGATTGTTTTTTGAGGTTTTATTAGGAATTATTATCAAACATAACAGTTAACGGAAGTATGCGTCACGGTCTGAACAGTGAGGTCAAGGTCACGTAAACACGATTTACACCAACCTTTGAATAGCTCTTGTGAAGCACATATTTATTTGCCCAAAGAAATCTATACACCATTCGAAAGCAAATTTATTCCTCTATCAATGTGCTGAATCTTGTTTGATTTAAAGGTTTATCGCATGGTGAAAACGATATTTATCTAAAACACACTTTCGACGAGTCAAATTACCTCACTTCGTAAATAAAATTATTTTTGATCTTTGAACTAGAGCAAACTTTTCCAAAATCACGCAAATGAATGTTAAAATACCAAATAACAATGTTATAAGATGTTTGGCTTCTAAGGTTTATTTTTTCTTTGTAATCGAGACGATCAAAGTTGCCTTTGATTTAGGCCGCAAAAACGGCGATCTCGAGGGCTCGACAATAAATCGTAATTTTCTCGAAAATAAAAAATATTTTTTCAAAAAAAACTTCATACTGCTTTTCCTTGTATGATAATGTATCCTGTGGCAAAGTTTGAGCGAAATCAGAAAATGCAACGTTGCCACGGATTTTCGAATATGCTTGATTCTTCCTGACATTGGCTCTTAACCTTTTTCATGTTATTTTTTTTGATGAACCTTCTACTGCTTGGAAACCTCTAAAAATGAAGCAGTGAATTCAAATACACTATAAGTGTTCATAATTAATGATGTTGCTAATCTATTTGCTGAGTTAAAAAAAAAGGAACACAAAGTGTTCACGGTTCGAGTATCCTCACTGTAACACAGCATTTGATTTTTGTTTTTGTAGGTTCTACACTACGGTCTGCATTTGAGTGTTTAAAAAAGAAAAAACTACGAAATGCTCTAAATACTTACACTCTAAAACAAAACCTCAAGATTTGCCTTGACCCTGAACAGCCTATGGGAAATGATTACCGACAGCTTGCTGAGAGTTTTGGATATGACTGTAGAAAAATACGGTACTTGGGATTAAGTCCAACCAAAAAGTCACCAACAGTAACACTTCTAGAAGATAAGAGTGGGTGCACAATTGAACAATTACGTGGTAAATTGATAAACATGGAAAGAGATGATGCAGTTGAGATCATTGATGAGTACATCAAAAACCAAGGTTGCAACTGTGAAAATTGTGGCAGTCTTCGTTAAGAACACTTATTCACAAATTGGAAACAACACTCAAGACTTCTCAAGACTTTATTTTTTGTACTAATTAGCTTATAGCAGTGTTTGCAGTGCAAGCATTAAAGGGAACAAGTCACAAATATTTCTGAATATATTTTGTAATGTTACTTTGTTGGAAAACCACTTGTTTTATCAAATGTTGTGCAAAACAAAGTACAGAATAGCAAATCATTTACGATTCTTTAAAAAGATTGTAAATAATAGTCCACAAAAATATTCACTGGCTAAACTTCTTCACTCCAACGAAGAGCTAATTAAAGCTTGAAAAGTCATTAAAGCTAAGTTAACATTTGTTATGGTTACAAATTTTATCCTGTTACCTATCGTTTATATCAAACACTGAAGCAGCCTATACTAGTTTATTCGCTAGTTTCTATTTATTCTTTTTACTGTCTATATACCCTAGGTACCAGAGGTTATTTTCTACTTGCTCTAGTTAGCTTTGTAAATTTGACGGTTTGTGATGCAATGAGAATCCAATGTCTGGCCCAAAGAGCTTAGAAACTCACTTCTATGTTGACTAAATTAACACTCAATTATAGCTATATTTGGAACCTAATCTGGTCAAGTTGTCAAATTATGTCCAATCAAACGTCTTCAAAGACTTAAACCAATAGGAAGGCCAGGGTCAAATACTAACCATCTGCTTGTGATTGGCTTGACGAATCCAAAAGACTTGGCCTGTGGATTTCTCTTGAGAATAACGAACAAGACCTACTAATGATAAATACCAATACTGGATCAAGAAACCCTCTAGTATCTAGGGTACTGTCTTTTGTTCACCAATTTATTCATATCATTTTTGGTTGCATTATCATGAGGAATTAGTAGTATATTTATTTTTTGTTAATATTTTTTCTTATTTTAAAATATTTTTTTTTTTTTCAGAGGAATTAGTAGTATATCTATTTTTGTTATTTTTCAGAGCTTAGAACAGACTTGAATTAGCGCTTTATAAGCAAATTATTATTTTTATTATATATTTTAATTAGGGTTTTCAAATAAAATGATCTAGTCATTAAATTTATTCCACAAACGTTTTTCTAGTTTTATTCTTTTAAACAGTGCATTTTGTAAACTCAACAACTTTGAATCTTTAATAAACAATCTTAAAACAATGCGTGTGCTTTTTTTTATAAATAAAATAACTTTTATAACTGTAACAATATTTTCTCATATTCTTTTGTAATTTTCAAAAAAGAAACTTCACATGCCTGACATTAAATAATAGGAGACAGAAAATAGAACTAAATGAAATTGTATTATCATATGACCCGTATTTTGCCCTGCGTGCGCTCTTAAGAAAACCTTTATGAAAAAGTCATGTGATGGATCCCTACGGCTTTTTCCATCTGGTCCGTACAAACACGTAAGGACCTGCTAGTCGAAACATTACAAGAAAATGGTGCGCGCCAGGCAAAATATATGGGTCATGATAAAAAACGTATTGACTGAGTTAGGTCGGGCCATACGGAAAAATATTTGGCTCTTGGTCATTTGTATCATGTCATGACCGCGAGCCAAATGTTTTCCCATACGGCCCTCCCACTCAGTCAATAAGTACTTAGTACTTAATAGACATTTTGCATTGTAGCATAAGATACTACTACCATAACCAGAATGCTGTCAATATTCGCTTTCACAGTTCCCTTTGCCATTTTGAAAGGTAGTCATGACTTTGCATTGAAACAAGACAAACAGTGAGCTTGCAATGATAGAGACATGGATAATTGTCCAATCTAGTGTCACAAGCTCACCTTTCTTTGATGCAAAGGCCTGGCTATTTTAAAAATGGCACAGAGAACTGTCAAAGGGGCTACTAGACACTTACCAGCATGCTTTGTGTTGTTTGTTTTGACAAATTTGCCATATATAACAAAAAAAACCTTAAACAAAACGCTAAACAATTTAGTAGGAGTGCAAGAAATACTCACTCACCTCATAAGAGATATCAAAATGTCTGAATTTACAATTTTCATAGTCCACGAAATTGAGTCTTTCGAGTGGTGCATGCTAGTAAATGACTGTTGGTCTTTAAGAAAATATCCAATATTTACTGACCTCTAATAATAACTAACAGTTATTGCAAATCAGTGAAATTATATTTTGAAACGTTTTTGAATTTATTACAACTTGTCTTTTTACAATATTTTTCTGCTTTTATATACTATAAAGACCCATAAATTGGCTTTGATAAACATTTGAATCAGAATATGGCTATCAGTTTCAAATTCAGTGCAAACTTTTAAACCATGAAATAAAATGAAAATTGTGCTACCTAACAGTGTTACTTATTGGCTGTTAGACACACTACAAACAAGGAAGGCTGTAACAAGGTAATGTTTCTTTTATATTTGATGTTTGTGCTTGAATGATAGCAAGTACTCAAACAAGTCTAAATAATAACTATTTTGGTAGAGTGCTAACAGTATACCCATAAGATAAAAATGATATAGGTAATAAAATGAAAGTTGTAATGTAAAAAAATGTTGACTTAACTGATGTTTCAAGGTTTAGCCCTTCGTCAGAGTAAAAGGAAGGGCTAAAGCTGGAAACGTCATAAAGTTAAGTCAGCATTTTTTACGGTGTTGCAACTTTCATTATATTTAACCTATCGTTTATATCACTGATGCACCCTATACTAGTTTACTCGCTAGTTTCCATTAAATAAAAGTTACTAAATAGTAATTTTAA